>VDFB02036548.1:0-40217 GCA_007258455.2 Sequoia sempervirens
TGTCTTTGTTGCCAAGAGAAAAGCATTCACTATACATAGCAAAAGCTTCATAAATCCACCATGGCAGCCTCAGAGTGGAGAAATATACACAAAGCAAGCAAAAGAACATCATAATATGGCCATGGCTGCGACCAAGAAACCAGAAAATAGCTTCAAAATTAGTAAGAAAGTCCAGATTTCTGTCTAAAAGAATACTTACCAAGCTTTGACCTGCGGAATTTCCATGGTAATCATCAGAAACAACATGAAATGGTCGGCTTTCAAGCTTGAAACCCTATCCATTGGCGGTGCGGCAGAAAGCTCTCCAGAAGATCGAATGCAAAGTGTGAAATGATTTTAGGGTTCAAAGTTTCTTTTTTCCGTGCCTTCATCATTTTGGTGAGAATTTTGACTTGGTTTTTAAAAAAATCATTTCGCTTTATGCCATGGTCTTGACTTATTAAGTAAGTTGACCTAGTGAACAATGGGAGCCATGAATTTAAAAGTGGATAATATTGCTTTCAATATTATTATTGAATTTTGAAGTAAAGGTGAACCCCATTCATTTTTATTTTTGCACAAGTTTGAGCAAGAGATAAATATTGTGATTAAATATTGAAGATAATACTTTCTTAGTTATCTTAATATTTAATATGTAATGCATGAAAAGGAGAAATAAGGAGAAATTTCACATTATAAATATTAAAATAATCGAGACTGATTATCTTTAATATTTAAACAAACAAATATCGTTTTTATCAAAGCCATGCAGGAAATACAACTAAAGTACAATTGAAGTCAGTATGAATGATCAAGAGTGTTTTGTTTCGGACTTGGAGTTAACTAGTCATATAAAATAAAGCAAATGATGGAGTTGTTTGAGCCTGATGTGCATGGGCGGATTGATAAAAATGAGGTGGTTTTTGCATGCTTGGACCCACTTTTTGTGGGATTTTTAGTGCAGTTTGAGTACTCTATAGTTCAGTTACGAGTTGACGATTGGTTTGAGGCTGAGTTCACTCATTTTTGCATGAGTTTGGGCCTTCTTTTTAGGGATTTTTACTTTTTCTCATGGATTACTTTGGAGTTATCATTTTTACATTGAGATTGACTTCCAGTTTCATCTTCATGCCTTTGAGAGGCTTATTGTATAAAGTGAAATGACCTAGTCATTTTTTCTCTAGTTCTTGTTTTTCAACCTTTGCATTCTGTAAAGTGAATCATCTTGTAACTCAGCTTTCATATTCAGATTAATACAGCAGCAGGTTTACAGGTTCAATTTGTGTCACATTTGCAAAAGATTCCTTCAATTTCAGTGAAATTTAAAATCTTCCTTGTCATTATGGTGTTTTTATGAATGGTTTGATAAAGTTTTAATGTGTTTAAATATCTGAACCTTTAAAATATTTGTCTCATTTATATTTGCATGCATTCAAATAGTAAAAAATCACAAGTCTAAGTTTGTGTAAATGAACAATATTCTTCTTTGTTGTGAAAATTTTGTTTTCCTTCAAAGGTGATTTGTTCAAGCCTCCCTTAGAGTCATTTTTGTGGTCAAACTGTTAAAATCAACTTGTGTGGATAGTTTTTCATGAAATTTATTGTGAATCACAGTTGCAGATCTTTACCAATCAGGTGCATAACCACAGTTTAGTTTTTCCAGTTTTACATTAGATTAAGTTTTTCTTCCTTTTCCCATCAAAGTTTCAAGTCTATAATCAGATAATCATATAGGAACCAGCCTAGAATCTGAAGGTCTATCTTCACCATAGGAACACCCACAGCCTGAAGATAGTCCCATGTTTCAACAGATTGCTGAATTTAATCATTCAAGCGTTTGGGTGCAGTCTGATTGACAACAGTGTCCTTGAAAAATGCTTCAAAATTTAGGAAGTTTTTTCCCAAAATATGAGAGATATGCACTTCCTAAAATTAATTTGGTGGAAACCCTAATTTTGCAATAAATTGCTTAATTTTGTTCTAATTTATCTACAATTTGGACAATAGATGCTTGAACATGTTCTTGAAAACACTTCAAAAATTAGGAAAAAATTTGTCACCAAAATGACCTCCAAAATTGAAAAAATGTCTTGTCTTCACAATGCCAAGATCATTCTCTAATACTACTTGTAATGAAATGGCTTGCACAAGAGAGGAATGTATATGAAAATTTTGCAAATACTTGAAAATAGCTGAGAATAACAAGCCACTTCAAGGTGGAAAAACTCTAAATATATCCATTGAGAACAAAATTCACAATCTAATGATCAAATAAGAATCACTACCTCCTATATATATCTTACTTATGCTAGGATATCACTAAGACCAACTTAGATAGCAACATATAAGCCCTAGGCCAACCTAAATAATTAAATAATAATATAATAATGATCATATGACTTAATTAAGAGTTAAGATAGCCACGAGCTAACAACACATAAACCTATGCATACTCTAAGATTAAGGGCATAGTAGAGTTATGCACATCATAAAAAAAAGATTTATGTCAATACTATATCTTTTAAATGAAATTCCATAAAGTGTTCTTTAACAAAAACAACTTCTTCATTTAAAACAACATAATGACTTACAAAAGGTACACATATTTCTTTATTTTCAAGTTTAGTTTGCTCAACTACATTAAAAAAATTGTCAATATAATTATTTTAAAATTAATGTCTTGATTTTCAATATCATCACTATTTCCATAACACACATCATAATTTTTTTAAAAATTAGGGAAGGATTATTATAAATTTTAAAGCCTACTAGTGTGGGGTCACTTGGATATCATTTCCAAAATTTGTTATAGATTTCTCATTCAAGTACTCAATTGAAATCATACAATTAGATAATTGCATTATCATCTTTAAGAGAAAATAAATCAACTTTTTGTATTTGTAATTCTAATAAATATTTGTATTCATGTATTGATTACATCATGTTTACATAGATGGACTTGTTTTCAGTTAGTCCATTTGACTTTACATAAGGTTGTGGTAAAGGTACAAACAAATCTTCAATCTCATCACTCCCTCTTTCATGATCACCAAGAGAATCTAACTCTTAATTTAAATAGTCCCTTATGCTCAAATTCTTAATTAATATGTCATCATACTATGTCCCTCATCCATAAGCAATATAATTATTCATCTCTTCAAAAAATTTAACATTATGATTTATAATGATCATAATTTTTAAAATCATCAATCACATATTATGCATTATAGTTATTTAGTTATAAATTCTTCAAATTCGAATGTTAATTTATTTTCTACCAAATATAAAGTAAATATAAAGTATCTTGATATTCATAATTTCCTTATATGTTGTTATTTGGAATTTTTTCTTCATGTTATTCATTTGAAATAATATTCTCATATCGATGTCCTTGATTTTCAATTGTCTATTTCATTGTCTCTTCTTCATGTTAGATGTTAACAACCATCATTTCTTTAAGAGACATGTCTAATTTAATAATTACTTGTGGACATGTAATCTTGTAATGATCTTTTGTACCACATATGTGACATTTTCAATAATATACTTAGAAGTCCAAAAGTTTTCATATCCTTATTTATCTTTTCAACGCACCTCAAAATATGCAATTCAAAGCTAGAAATTTTTAGTTCAAATACATCATTATTATTTTGTTGATAACTTACTCCTTCATGCTCATGAATTAGATTAAGGTCCAAGTAATTTATGGTTGATAACTTCATTAATATCTTAACTTTGAAAGTCTTCCTATTTTTTCAATATTGATGAATATGTTGTTTCTTCTCGATGTTTCACCTTATTGACTAGGTTTTCCACCTTTTGAACTAAATTTTGCATACTGATAGTTTTATTACCATTAGCATAATCATCACTATAACCTAGTGAATTATTCTTTTCATTTCCTTGTGCAGTATGAATGGAAAATTATATCAATAGGCAAAGGAAAATAATAAGTATTTAGTGGGTTCACTATGAATGATGGTGGGGTAATCCATTGATTTTTAATTTGAAAAAATATAGTTATTCTAATTATTTTGATAATTTTGATTGTTATGACCACTAAAATTATTGAAATTGGATATCATTTGTGATCTTATAAATTGATTCAATTGGCTGAAAAGTTTCATGTCTTGTTGACTCATCATGAGTTGAGTTGTAGGATTTATTTGTAAATAATTCTGGTTAAATGAAATTCCATACATACTAGATTGATATGCCACTTGGTTTTGTTGGGGAGCACTATAATCTTAATTTTACATTCCTTAAGTATCCCAGCTAAGCCAAAGTTATAGCTCTTTGAAATGCCCTTCTATCATGACTATTCTCATTGTATCTTTTATGAGTGCAACAAAAGATAGATTATAACCTCATAAATAGTGCCTTTGTATCTCAATCTAATTTAGTGTATATTTATCTTCAATTCTTCCCAAATTTTGATGAAATATTTCATTGTATTGCTCTATAAGCTTCCTATTAGTCTCTATGTTGTTGCAAACTACAAAATAACTTGTTTTAAATCACTCATTTGACCAAATTTATTAAGAAATGTGTTTTTCAAATCTCCCCATGAGTTTATAAAATTATGTAGTAAACTTACATACCATTGGTATGCTAAATCATAAAGAAAATTAATAACAAGTGCACAAGAAACCCCTTCATGATCTATTTGATATTTTATTATTAAATCTTTACAAATTTTTACATGCTCATGTGCACTCTACCAAGAACTAGGACAACATGAAGGTAACAAATTGTGCATTTTTAAAGGAGTTTGGGAGAAACCCTCATAGTGGCACTTAGAATTTGTCATTATGACAAAATTATCCTATTCTTTTAAGATAGAAAGCTCTTAAAGTTATGCAAAATAGACATTCTTTAAAGATTAGAATGATTATATATATAAATTATCCTAGTATTTCAATTAGGTCCCTTTTTCTAACATTATTTTTATTGATGTGGTTTATGAAACGCCAAGATACTTGCACATTGTGAAGCACACAAGTTGGAACGAAGGTTTCCCTACTTGAAAAGTTGTCAATCTCAAGAGTGTTCATGAAATGAATTAAAGGTTTGCTACAACTCTCAATCAAAGAGTGATTCATCTGATTCGATCATAAGGGGCTTCATGAGTAATCAAGAATCGTTCATAAAAATAGGCATTTACATAATAAAATTTATCATTAATTATCAATTTAAACAATCCTACTTAACTAGTTTACAATTGAGATCTAGTTAGCATGTAATTATTTTTAATGTTATTTTGCTTTATAAGTGTTTAAAATAATAAAATAGTGTTATCTTACATTGAGTTTATTTAAAACAAACTTTACATCTAAATTTAATTGAAAACTTAATTAGTTTATTTATAAAAACCATAGTTGTTTTTCATTATAGGTAAAACAGGTTTTGAAGGAACCCCGAAACCCTTTACAAAAAGGACTGCTACTTTAAAAGATAATCAAAAACAAAGTGAGCAACCAACCAACAACAAAACACTCACCAAAAAAAGGAACAGAAACAACAAAAGACTACAGATTCTTCAAAATATTAGTAGCTTCCAAATCACTGTCAATAATCTTTTGGTGCATATTCATAACCTCAGTGACCTCCTTAGCAAGGATCCCAACATTCATCTTGGTTTTTTTACAAGTCCTAGTACAAGGACCCTTCTCACTAACCCATTTTATTTGAACACTAGGGAGATCAACCACATCATCCGCAACTTCTTTCACACCAAATGCTTCCCCCATCCACTACCTAGCTTTCTCATTCAGGAAACACAGCGCCTCAGCTTCATTGCACATTGTAGTCTTGCTAACGTTAACAACCCTTTCCAACTTTTAATAGGCATGATCCTTTATATCTTCCAAAACTGCAATTCTAAGTTCAAAGGTTTTTTTCATCTTCAACATATCATCAGTAACAATTTTCATCGCATCAACTAACTGATTAACTTGGGCCTAGATAGAAGGCTCCTTAGGAGTAGAGGACTCCCTTGCATTATTTACCAGAGATCAAACCTTCACATTAATGAGGTTTAGTTCATTGAAATCCCACTTAAAAAGCCTAAAGAGAATTAAGGATCCATCTTTCGCCAAACCAAGCACATTGGGAAAGTCCTCCCTATTACAATTGAAGACATCCCTATCATCTACCCAATCCTTTAGAGAATCCCTACTGCTATTTTCATTCCCAAGAATATCCTTCACTTTCTGACTATCACCACGAACCTTAATTTTGCACATAGTCCTCTCGATCTTAACAACCACATTCCTACCCTACTCTTGCTCCTTCTCATTCTCCTAACCAACATCAACCTGTAAAGGCCCAACATTAGGAGAAACAACACCATTACTAACAGTATCCTCCTGTTTTAGGCACACTCTTTGCTTAGTCTTCTTTTGTGAGCTCCCATCCTTCAAACCCACCTTCCTCTTCGTACCAATCATAGGGGAATCCCCAACCTTATCCCCTACAAAATTTTCCATCACTTTCTTCTTACTCGAGGAGTCACCCTTAAATTTCTTACCACTCAGAGACTTTCCAAGTTTGGATTTCTGAATTTTAGTGGGATGATCAGAATCTGCCGCCTCTTCACTAGTCGTAGCATACTCTTCAGAATTAGGGGTTTTGGTCAATTTCCCCTTCTTATTTCTCTTACCCTCAAAGGAAGCATGAGGCTCCAAATAAACCTCCATGGAGGCTTCTGAGCCAGGAACATACTCCTCATAGTGAACCCAAATTCAGACCTAGTGTCATATTCTGAATCATGCTTCTTTTATATGCCTTTAGAAACCTTCTTAGGTTGATCAAGAATAGTATAATACTTAGCATACTTTGAGATTAAGAGGATTAAACCCTCATGGAGTACAGGGTTCTTAGGATTTCATTTATTGTCTCTTATACCACTCTCCAGGGAAACACGAAAATAAAAAGGAAACCCTTTTTCCTATTCCTGAAGTGATTAAGAAAAACAAAATGGTACCTAGATTGAACAAAAAAATTCCCATCAAGTGTAAAATACCTCATTATTTCTTTAGCCACGTCACCCCATAGTTCCTTGATAGAGCTACGAAGATAACCCCAACATTTCACCTTCTCTAATTTTTTCCTTTCATCATCCTTAAAGAAATTTTCCATGGCAACACTCGACTCTTTCTTATCCCTGTAGACTTTCCTTCCCTTAGTGGTCATACCCGTAATCGCAGCAATGAATTCTTCAATTATGTTAAACTCCATCCCACCGAGCTTCAAAACTTTATTTTTCCAACCCTCAACAAAAATCTATGACACCTTAGGGTCATGCCCATGGAGTCTTTCCATGTAGGGAGTAACACCCCCAACCTACAATAGCTCCCAGACCTTCTTATTGCTCTTAGAAGAGTCACACGATATCAATTCAACTTGATTTTGATCACCACCCATGATAGCATCACATAGAAACCAAAACATCTTGAAAGATTTGTAGAGAATTAAGAGAAGCCTCGAGAAGGTGATAGCTTTATGCCCACCCACAATCCATGTGGGAAAGGTGGCGTGACAGGGGGGAATAATTAACCTTGAATGCAGATCCTTATGAACCTCAGTCACATCAAAAAACCACAAGGAGAAGCCTCTATGAAGATCACACCTAGATTTGATATACTACATAATAATTTGCATGTGATATAACCAAATAATGATAAGAACCCCAACCTTAGCCCATTTGTAAATCATGATTTATAATTGAAAGGACTTCGATGGGGAGGTGATCATTCCCTTCCCAAACCATATGTTCATTAACCCCATAGTTGGCAAATATATCCACAAGAAAATTTCCCTCTTTATAAATATGGGAAATGAAACATTGATCAAAGGAACTCAAGATATCCAAGGCATCTAGAATAAGAGATTCAACCATCCACGATGGAGGGGTAGACTTCTTTATATTATTTCTAACATTTAGGGAGTCGCCCTCAATCCAAATCTTCTTAAAACATTTAGACTAAGCCATCTTCAGACCATGATAGGCAGTTGAAGCTTCCACAAAGTGGTTTGTCTAGGTTTCTAAAGGGAGTGCTACTATGAAAACAAACCTACCATTAGAATCTCTCAACACTCCCACACAACCAATAGGACATGGATTACCTTTAGCGGCTCCATCAAAATTAACTTTCACCCAAGTAGCAGGAGGAGCTTTCCAAACAACATATTTCCTTGGAGCCTTACCTTTTTTCAAAGGAAGAGAAATATCACAAGGCAGGTTCCAATTCAGAGAGACACAGACATCACTAGGTGGCACAACAATCTTAGGGCCAATCTAAAAAAGACATCTCAGATAGAAAGTTCTCTTTAATAGTAGCACAAATCTTATAAGCAAGCCTGATAGAAGGAAGGGCATTATCCCTAAAGATTATGTTATTTCTTTCCAACCAAATTCTCCATGCGAGATGAGGGAGAGTAAGAGACCAAAGGAAAACCAGAGCAGGATTAGAAGGGCCGACCCATTGAGACCACAAATCCCCAATAGAAGATGAAAAAATCCATCTCAAATTCCAAAAAGAAATCACATGTTCCCAAACATCCCTCACATACCTGTAGCCAATAAAAAGATTATACGAATCCTCTGCATCTTCTTCACACAAAAACAATTTGTTAGGCATCATAAAACCTCTTTCCACAAGATTATCAATAGTAAGCACCTTGTTTTGGCAGAATAACCAAAAGAATAAGTTCACTTTAGGAATCAGCTTAGGGAACCAAAGAGAGGCCCAAAAAGGGACAGGGCCAATAAAAGAACTTTAGAGGGAAAAAGCTGAAGAGACAGAAAATTTTATATTAGATGAGAAATTCCACACCACCTTGTCGACCGAGGAAAAGGAGGGGATATGAATAGAAGATAAGGCTTTGAAAAGAACTTCCAAACCTGGGTTAAGCTCATGCAGCTTCCACGAGTCAAAATCAATGTAATCATCAACAAATATGTCAAAATGACGAATACAAAGATCCATCAAAGGAAGAGCCCAAGGCTCATCTTTGAATAGACCATTCCCAAACCACCAATCAACCCAAAAGAGAATCCTCCTATCATTCCTCAATTGCCACCTTAAGCCCTTAGAAATAATATTTCTAAACTTCACCATAAAGTTTCAAAGGGTCGAACTAGAAGGAGGGTAGAAACCACTGACAAGGAGATCCCTGATATGATCCACTCCCCGAAGATATTTACTAGTGATAATTTGGGCCCATTCACTATTGTCGGAGATAAGGTTCCATAATTGCTTAGAGAAAAGCCAGGTTGAATTCTTTAATTTTACAAATTCCTAAGCCACCCACCTTCTTAAGCCTACAAACATCATCCCAAGAAACCAAATGCAACCTTTTCTTCTCTTCAAACCCTGACCAAAGGAAATTCTTTTGAATACTTTCAATCTTATCCACAAACTTATGTGGCATCTAAAAGAGACTGAGGGCATAAACCGGAAGATTTTGAAAATTTGACTTAATCAATTGAACTTTCCCAACTTGACTCAACAAAGCACCTTTCCAACCAGCCAACTTAGAGTCAAACTTATCAACCAGACCGCACCAGAAGAAATTAGGAATAGAAGTAGAACACAACGAGAGGCCCAAATAAGACAGCAACAATTCCCCAATCTAACACTGCAAGATTCGCGCAATTCTTTGCTACCTATACTCACATGAGTATTGAGAAAAAACACAGTACTCTTGGGAAAAATAATCTTTTTCCCATAATCCACTTCATATTTCTACAAAATAAGTCTGATAGCTTTTGCTTCTTTAATGGAGGACTCACCAAGAATAAGGGTGCCATCCAAAAACTATTGATGGGAACATATATGATTATGAGAAGAAGGAGAAGACAACTGACCAAAATTAATAAACCTTTCAATTAATCTTCCAAGAGACCCGACCATTATAGTAAAGAGAAAGGGAGAGATGGGATCTCCTTATCTCAAACCCCTCGAACAACAGAAAAGAGGAAAAGGAGAACCATTAATAAGGACAAAAAAATTCAAAGTAGAGATTAATTGCGAGACCAACAACACCAACTTCTCCATAAATCCAAAGGCTTTCAAACTCTTAAGGAGGAAACCCCAATCAACTCTATCATAGGCTTTGACAAGATCCAACTTCAAAAGAAAACTTGCATGTTAATTATCCGATAAGGAATGGATATTCTCATGAATAGTAAGAATTGAGTCAAGGATTTTCCTTCCAAACACAAAACCATTTTGTTGGAATGAAATAATTTGAGGGAGGACCTTTTATAATCTAACCACCAACACTTTAGAAAAGATCTTATAGATGGAATTACACAAGCTTATAGGGCGAAACTCATCAAAAGAGGAGGCCCCCGACTTCTTCATAACCAAAACAATAAAGGAGGAGTTTAACTCCTTTAAAAGATTGTAACTGCCAAAGAATTCTTTAGTAGTGTCTGCAACATCCTTCACCACAATTTCTCAAAAATATTGGAAGAAGAACATAGGGAAACCATCAAGACCAAGAGCCTTATTACCTTCAAACAAGAAAACCACACTCTTAATCTCATCATCTGAAGGAATATGAACTAACTACCGATTGAGATCATCAGAAATGATATGGGGAATATCCAAAAGAAGATCATCTTGACAAGCAGAGTCCAATGTGTCATCCACAGACAACAAATCCAAGTAAAAAGAAGAAGCCACCTGCATTAAATCCTCATCCTATCCATCACTTGATTGTTGAACCTTATAGAATTAATGTCGTTGGAGGAGCAATGCTTCAGTGTGGAGAGATGAAAAAACCTGATATTCCTATCCCCACTCTTTAACCACATGATTATAGACCTTTGTTTATAAAATTCCTCCTCCTTGGCCACAATATTATGCAATCTTGACAAAAGAACATTCTCACATTGAATAAGACCTTGATCATAGCTAAACACTTGAATGGATTGTTGAATAGTAAGAAGCATCTCCTTAATAGCATCATTCTCAACAAAAAATTAACCAAAGGATGATCTATTCCACCTTCTAACATTGTTTTTAACATTGGCCAATTTCTTAGCAACCCTGTACATGGCAAAACCATCAAAAAGCATAGTTGTTATTTATATTAATTTTCTTTAAATGTAATTGAAACAACAAAATAGAATTCATTAGCATTGAATTTTCTTTAAATAACCTTTTATATCAAAATATGATCAAAGGTTTAATTAGTTGTCATGAAAATTTATTCATTTTAAAATTAACTATATTTATAAAAAAAAATTATGATAAATGTATTTAAAATGGTGAAATTTTGTTATCAAAAAATTTAAAAAATAACTTAAATATTTGCCCTGCATAACTGAAATTAAACAGTGAAACAAAAATTAAATGTTAAGAAATTTTTAAAAAGATGGGGGGAAAGACAAGGGCTTAAAAAAGAAATGAAAATCCAAACCTACATTCAATCCTTTTACACATCATTCTTTGGATGGAGAAATTGGATGTAAATTGAATTCTATTGGACCAGTTACCCACAATCTGAGCATGAATTAGTGCAATCTTCAAAGGATGGTAACTTGCAAGAAAGTTGGTGAATTAAAATTGGCACACATGCTCAATTGACCACACAAGGCACTTTACCAACCTTAAAGTGCAAAAAGGTATGAACACGTTGTCAACATTTCATCAACATCCTTTGAACTAAGAAAAAAAGAAAATAGATTGAGAGGTTAGGAAACCACATTGAACAGAACAAAATTGACAAAAATAGGAGCAAATAGATAGTTTTCATTTATGTTCAACATATTCAAACCCTAACAAGTTTCCCTATTAGTACAAATAAGTAATACATTATGTAAATTTGGAAGGGAATCAAACATTATTTCCCTTCAAATTATCACAAAAGGATGAAGAGGTCTTCAAAAATAAAGAGTAGTTAGCTATCCTTTCATATTCCATGTTTTCCCTCCAAGTAATTCCCCCTCAAATATAGAAAAGAATAATAATAATCTAAAATTCTTCATTGGTCTTTGTAAATAAAATGTTGTACATATATAGACTTTAAAAATGTAACAAAATAGAAAAATTGATTTCTACAACTACCAAAACTAATGACTAATAAAAAAACTAATGTATTGTTCATTATCCTTCATTCTCCCCCATAATGAACATTGGAGGAAAAAATAGTCATTATTCTATCATTCTCCCCCATAATGAACATTATGAAGAAAAAACTCTGAAATGTGTGCTACAACACTATTTGAGTTGTAGCCTCTCCTCAACCATCTCCAAAAAATATTGAATTTGCATTCTCCAATCATCAATGCAATCACTCTACAATCAAGGATGGTCAACTTTTATATTACCATTGTGAGTCACTCTTCTAGTGTTCACTCTAATCAAAGATGATCAAACTACAATTAACCATCATGAATCACTCTCATCACTAGTGTTCACTCCATATCATGACCATGCATGGTCATCACGTCTCTATTTGCAATGTCCAAAACTCTATACCGTAAAATTTAAAATATTCATCGAACTAGATAACAATAATCTTGGGACTTGTCTCATGATGCATCCTCAACTCTTCAATCTTTAGGACTAAACAATGTTTAAAACTATCACAACTGAAACAACTTAAGAAAAATCTAAAATAAACCAACACTTCCACAAAATCACAAATATGTATAACATTTGAAGCATACATCACTCATCTTTGTAAGTCTCCACTAAAATCTATCATACACATATCAACAAAGGTCCCTTCGCAAGAAAAACACACCACAACAATAACTAAATCAACATCATCAGAATAAATTATAAAAATTCAAATTAAAAACATCTTGAAAATAAAGGGAATCCATACACTTTGAAGACAAAAAAAACAATTTTATCATCACCAATAACATTGTCATCACCAACATTATCATCAACATCATTTTCATCACCAATAAAAGCTTCAACAACACTCAACATAGCCTTATTTGGTGCATCTGGCTCAATCAAAGGTGTTACAACTGCAATGTCTATAGAATCATTTGATGTATCACCTAGGACTAGTTCAAATAAATTATTTGCAACACATAACATTGGTTTATGCACTTTCTTCTAAAAATAATGAGAAGAATCATGGGCGTGTTGACCACATAAAGAAAAAGTGTATAGATCAAAACAAGAAATTGATGTATGACCATGACAACCACAAATAGGAACATAATTTTAGCTAAATCAATTTAACATTAGTAAAGGAAGATTCAACTTGACATGTATTCATAAGCCCTCTAAATACAAATTTGATGGGTTTTGAGTACTATGGAACATAAGACCCAACAAAACCTTTATAACCAAAACCACATTTTTCTTTGTTTGTTTTCTAAAACTCCCAAACTCTCACAATGGGCTTCTTACATGCATGTTGTGTGGAAGTGCTAGAAGAAGGAACATCTTGTTCAATATTTTTCTTTTTGTGTTAAGGCATCAAGTGTCTAATCTTGCAACCTATCTATCTTATATTGTAGCAAAGTATATTGAGCATAAAACTACATAAAAGTAGGTTGAAACAACCTCCAATATTCTGCTATTTGATTAGCTTCTTTTAAATTGTCAATTTAATACATAAAGATAAAATTTCATCTTCATACAAAATAAATCTCATGATGTAGACTAAACCAAAAATTCTAAAAAACCCTTACAAACACTCATTTCTTCTTAACACAGAAAAAATACTTCATAACAATTACTTTTTTGCTCCATACACCCTTAGTACTCCAAAGATACCTCGTAACAATTAGTCTTTTTCTCCATACACCCTTAGTAGTCCAAAGATACCCATATTACTCCGTAATTTTGCATAAAATATGTTGCAACGAAATCATCATTTATATGCAAATTTTGCAAACAAAGCGTGCCTCTTACCCCATGTCCCCATGCAGCTGCTTAACTCCATTTTCTTCTTAAATTTAAGCAGCGGGGGTGTTCCCATGGAAATTTAAAATTGTAGGAAAAAGATAATTTAGAATCTTTTCATATTTTAGTGGATGTTTAGGAATTTAAGCTGTGAAAATAAGTAGCAACTGCTTATTGTGAAAAATGCTAGGTGGCTTCATAAATTTCCTTCCCTCTTTTTCATTTGCCTCCAATTTTCCCTCCAAATTTTCTTTACAGAAATTATTATTAATATTGTTCATTCATGTAAATAAACATACAACAAACAGACAAAAAATAATATTTAAGATGACTGCTAAAAAATAAGCAACAAAATTAAATATCCATGGAGCCACCAGCTCTACAAATTACTCCTATAAAAATTGAACAGTACTGCCAAAAAAAAAAAGGTTAAACAACCGCATGAAAACCTGCCCTCACTGTCCAGAATACATTGGCCCTCTTTACTAAGAATGATTTTAGTGCAATTGAAGTTCATGCGACTTCTACTAACAATTTCACAAGCTTCACATTAATTAGCCTATATACCTACAACATTTACCCACGGAATTCTTCGGTTCATGTACAGTCAACATCATCTGAATGTCACACACGATCCGTACAAGCTCCTGGATTCTAACCCGCATTAAAAACTGTCAGCAGATTTTGATTGCTATAGACACGGTTGGCAGTTATACCAAATTGCAACGTGTGCATCACCTTATTTGAGCAGGTTTTATAGAGATAGCGGACACAATTTAAAATTCCCTGTTTCTCCATTGCTTTACCAATCAACCGATTATTCTAAGCACATATTCTTGGGTCTAAAAAATATCAAGCTTTCCAAAAATAACTGCACACCAAAAGCAAATTATTGATTGCACCTGATCTAGGCAGAAATTAAAAAGAGAACGCTGTATGTCTGCTTTCAAAGAATGATTCTGATTTTATTCTGGCGACTCCCCTGCACAATGCCGACCACAGTAGCCTCTCCTCACATCGTCCAGCCTCAGCAACTGGGCTCTGAGAATATAAAATATAGAAAAGAATAATAATAATATAAAATTTTCTATTGATCTTTTTAAAATAAAATGTTATACCTATACAAACTTAAAAATTAACAAAACAGAAAACTGATTTCTACAACTACCACAACTAATAACTAATCAGAAACTAATCTAAATGTTCATTATCCTTCAATAGCCTACAAATTCAAAAATGATCTACAATTTCAAACAAACTTCTTTTGAAACCATTATTATCACCTCTGCGCATTTCTCACAAGTTGTTTTTATTGCTAGTACTGGACTTAGCCTGGATACATATGCTTCTATGAGACTACCCAGCATCTCAGCATCTGATAAAAGTTGTGTTTCATCACGCACCATATCCATTGTCTCCTCAATTTCTTTCTTGTGGGTTGCCATCAGTTCCTCCTCCTGAAGGATATCACTATCATATTTGTGCATCCTCCTTGAGTCTTACGGATGCATTATTTGATGCATGATCATTTTTTAAAGAATCGACAGTAAAGACATCAGGCTTGCTATCTCCCTTAAATGCCCAACTCATCTTATCTCCATTGAAGCCCCGATCCAAATCATCATCGATAAAGCTACCCTCCACTAAGAAATTGTCAATTGTGTCATCAATTTGTTAGGAATCTCTAACTTCTTCAGCAAGATTCCAAATCTTAGATACAAAAAGCTGTGCACTAAAGAAACATTTTCTCTGCGGTTATTTTGCAGATGAGTTCTTTTCATTTTTTTGTAAATCTGTGGTATTCTAAAAATTCAACATACAACCTTCGTTACAATGAAGAGAGATATACAAATTTTGGA
Organism: Sequoia sempervirens; assembly: GCA_007258455.2. Classification (NCBI taxonomy): domain Eukaryota; kingdom Viridiplantae; phylum Streptophyta; class Pinopsida; order Cupressales; family Cupressaceae; genus Sequoia; species Sequoia sempervirens. The sequence continues at coordinate 15,725 of VDFB02036548.1, forward strand.
GGAGGCTCGTCACATTCATGCCCATACACTGCACAAAACCCTTCAGCCGCTCAAGATATGTGATCTCTGATTGATTGATGATTTTCACATCATCTGGTGTTGAATTAGCATGCTGGCCAATTTTCATATTACAATCCTACGCAACCTATCATTTTATTATTTTTCCCTTTAGATTCCTTGCGCATCCATTGAAACATTTTGTCAAACAGTTCATTTGTTTGCTCTGTACTTTAATAAATCACATACGTATCTGCCAAAACATCCATTTTAAATTTTGTTTTGAAGCATATCCATACCTTATACAGATGCGAATTCCTCTTTGTTAGGCGCAATTCCTCTATTATTGCAAATTTTCTGTATGCAACTTTCTTTTTAACTTCTGTGCGGCATATTTTCTGTATCCACTTCCTTTTTAACTTCTGTGCGCCAAATTTTCTGTATGAAACACGCGAATACCTCCAAAATCTGCGCGCGGCATTTTCCAAGTGCTACGCCCCCTTTCTGCCCGGTAATTCATTTGCCTTGTCTACGCTTCCATATTTTGCTTATGTTTCTGTCAAGGTAATTGCAAATGCAATATTAGACAAAAATTCACTTGCTATTAAGCTAAAATGGATGCCCAAACCCTCTTTCAACTCCCCCATGATGAGATGCTAGCAAGGGGAATAGGATCTGACAATTGCATCTGCTTAAAAATTCCAACACCTTTTTAACAAATCTATTTTACACATATATTGCTGTCCATAAAATCACATTCCTTGGAGGCATTTTGTCAGACAATTTGCAGGCCTTCTTTTCCAACCCTGCCCTTTCTGCAATATAAATAGTTTCGTGCCCTTTTGTTTACCTATTGCAGCCTGTATCCATATTGCAGATTTTGGCATTCTCTGTGCCTGCAGACCTTCATTCAAACATTTCATGATTTTCATATTTCAGAGGAGACATATTTCATTTTGGGGTTAGGATTCCTGTAAAACAAATATCAAATCATCATCCAATTTTCATTTTAAACTGAAAATGAATGCCTTAATGGAAACCAAATTTCACTTTTGACTTAAATTTATTTATGAGAACAAGTTCATTTATATACATTTTAAATCAAAATCATAATATTGGAATTTAATATCTTATAATTTTGAAGACAAAATGATTAAAATAATTGTGTGAATTTGAAATATGCTTTTAAATATTTTTCTTGTATATCAAATGTGGAGAATGGGTCAACAAAGCATAGTGTTCTATCAAAATTTAACACATCTTTTGTTTTTTGAATGAATCTTCTAAATTTTGAATTATCAAAATTAAAAATATATTACACTACAATCATATATAAAAAGAAATTAAGTCATAAATGTCAAATCTCAAATATTAATTTTCTAAATATTTTCAAATTTAAAATTTTAATTGGATCAAGATGACTTGAAATTTAAATTTTAAATACTTGGAATTAATTCTTTTAATATTCAAAATTTTAGAAAATTTTGTGATGTGACAAATAAAGTCAAACTTGAAACTCACTCTTGCTTGTATAAAGAAGATTAAGAGGTAGTTGACAACATGTAAAAATATGTAGCAAATGCAACAAGGTGATAAAACACAATAGATAGACAATTCCAACAAATGCAACAAGGTGATAAAACACAACAAACAAACAATTCTAACAAATACAACAAGGTGATAAAACATGACAAATGGATAATTCCAACAAATGTGACAAAACTAGTCATGACAAAGTGTGGTGATTATGATGACAAAGTTTGATGCAACTTGCAACAAAATATGCAACTAGTGAATGTAACCAATGACTAACTCATCAAGAATGTGACCAATGACTAGTTCGCCAAGTGAAGCATAGGCAACTAGTTGCATATGACCCCACAGGGAGGCTAGAGACACAAGCGTGACTCACCTAAACCCATCAAAGAAGGGTCCTCGATTTGTCAAAATAGGGGCATGTTGTAAACTTGAACAAGTTTTTTTCTCAATATCAAGTGTATGTTTGTTTCTCAATAAAGTTATACTATATTTCATACTCCTTAGATGTTATTGAGCTAAAGATAATAAGGCACACTCCTTTCTCAATATCATCCTTCTATGTCAACACTAGTGCAATACTTTGGTCACCACCAAAAACATACATCATAAAATCTTTTGAAATTCAAGATTTACCAAAGTTGATGTTATTGATATCACACGTTTGATTTTCTCAAAACCCTCCCTTCCTTTAGCAATTCATTTGAACTATTTATCCTTTTGAACATAAGAGTTATAGGTCTTACCAAACTTGCAAAATCAAAAATAGATCTCCCCAAAAAATTAATATTTCAAAAGAAAGACTGAACTACTTTCTTGTTTACTAGTAATAATGTATCCCTAATGGTTTTCACTCTATCTAGATCAATAAAATGGCTTCTTTGGATATAAAATTTCTGATAATTTTTCCTTGAGGGACTCTAGAGACACATTTATTTAGGTTCAAAGAGATACCAAACTCCTAACATTTTTAAAAATCTTTTTGGTATGCTCAAAGTGATTCTCCTTTTCTAGAGAGTATTTTGAGATCATCTAGGTATATCAAGATGACCTTGTTTATTAGCTCAGTGAAGGTAATATGCATGACCCTTTGAAATTTCATGTGTACATTTAACAACCCAAAGGGGCATGTATATATATTCCCCAGTTGGTAGTTAATGTTTTCTTGCATCAATCCTCTTTAACCCATATTTAGTTGTAATCAAAAAAATTGTCTAGTAAAGAGAAGCAATCAAATCTAGCTACTATAGATACAATATATATTCCATTGAAGGGAGAGGATAATAATCTTTTAGTGAGGTATTGTTCATTTCCCTAAAATCTACAAAAATCCTAAATTCTTCATTTTTTATTTTTGACTACCAAATTTGATACCCAAGTAAGTGCTTGATAGGAAATATGGCGTTCTCCTATTTTGGTTGTAAAGTATCTAGACAAGCATAGGCTAAATGCTGGGGGAATGTCAATTATTGTGAAATCTTGATGAAAAATGTTGTTAGGGAAGGTAAATGATATGAGAAGGAGATTCTTAATTATTCCTATTATTTGAAACTTTTTCTTTTCCAACTAGATGTTCCCTTTTCCATATGCTCATAAGTTAGCCACATGGAATTGACAAATATTCTTGGGCATGACTATGGTGCTTGCACTTGAATCTATCATGGAATTATGTAAAAAAAATCCAATTATCATTCTTAAATAAAAAGGTACATGTTTTGATTTACTCGCCTCTATGCAAGCATTGTGAAGAGTAGTAGGTTGATCAACCAAAATTGATTCTTTTTGTTCTACTATCTTTCATACAATATTAATGGTTTGAGTAACCATTTTAATTAGATTTTTTTGTATCTTAAAAACCTCTTGAAGTGAATTCATTTTCTTAGGTGTGGGTATGATGTCCAATAGTGACATACTTGCATTCATCTTCTTGAGTTGATCTGTAACCACATTGAGAAGTCTATCCACTTGAGATTTTTGAATGTAGATTGGGATAGCCTAATATCTTGGTCTTTCAAGTACCACATTAATTGTTGGAATTGTGGAAACAAGCACAAAACCACGAGCCATGTGATCAAACACAAACAAATACACCTTCCACGCAAGAGATCCGCAAACAAATGTATGCAATTAACTTCAACAAGAAAAAGTTACGAAGAGAGAAAAACTTTCAAGAAGATATGAAAGCTACAGCATATTCTCCCAAAGATAATTACAATGAGATCAATCCTTATGAAAGGAGATCAACAAACCCTAAAAGGGAAACCCTAGTGTGCACACTTAATAATTAATAAATTAATTAATTATTAATGTGCCTAAGTTTAGCTTAAGTAACTAAAGTGATAAGTGACTTAATTAATTAACCAATATGATTAAATTAATTAAGTAAAACAACTTATTACTCTAACACCCCCCCTTAAGATGAACTTAGGAAGTAGCTAAAACACTAAGAAAAAGATGCATGAAAGCAAAGATGGGTCCCGGAAACAAGGCCAAGTAAGGTACCCATGTACAAACAAAAGATCTCTATAAAGAGGAGAAATAGAGAAAACCTCGTGGGAACAAAACTCTACTCCAAAAAGAGATCAAAGGAGATTGAAGGATGAAAAGCCTCCAAATCAAGGAAATGTCCAAAAAAAGAAGAACATGTAGAACATCATAGAAGCATGAAGAAGTTTCAAACTCTGTCAAAAGATGACTGCTACGGTGCCGAAGAACCTCCTCTGAAGATATGATGATCAGGATCAAGAAGACAACAATCTGCATGAGTGCCCCCAACGACACTACTCAAATCAGATGGCAAACAAAGGCAAACACCTGGAACGAAGATACAGATGGCACAAGTACCAATAGTCTGAAGAACACTGATCATGAAAAAGTGGAAGGTCACCTCCAAAAAATAGGAATGTAAGAGTGTCCATATGGTAAGTGATCCATCTCACTGAAATGCATGGGTAACCAGCCGCTGCATCCACCTAGTACATAGGAACAAATACTGTATACATAGCTCACTCCATCAAAACCAAGGAAGCATTAACACCAACAGTAGAAACCCCCCCATAATGCTGAAAAGGGAGAGGCGTGACAGGTACATTGAAACTGAATGCCAGAAAGTAGTGCATGAAGAGGAACCAAGAGCATCTGAAGGTGCAAACATGAAAGTACAAGCTGATAGAAAGGATGTGAAACCAAAAGTCACATACGCATGAGAAAGGTATGAAGGCAAACAAAGGCAAACATCAACCCCCATGGCACTTTATATCATAGTGCGAGTACAATAAGGCACAAAGTGATGTGCAAGAAACCCAATACTACACATACAATGTTGAGGCACTTTATCTTAGTGCATTTACAAAAGAGAAATACATGCAATGTGAGCCCATAATGTCTACAATGTCCAAATAGGACAACATGCTGAAAATACAATTCTCTTACAGAAAAAGAGGAAACTGGTAGCACCATGATGAAGTACATGAAAAAACATGCAGTTTCAAAAAAAACGGCACCCAAAAATGTGTTCTGGATGCAGAAGATATGGCCCGTCAAAGTCTCCAAAATGAGAACTGAACAGCTACAGCACTGAGAAAATAGAATTGAAAAAACCAGAAGTCAAAACTAGAAAATACCTGCACCACTGCGAAGAGCACGAAATTCCACCCCATTTCAAAAAAAATTGCATGCAAAAATCCCACCATATGGCCGAGATATGGCCTCTGGAATATTGGGTGCAAATTTGAAAAGCCCAACGGAGAGGGGTTGAGTGGGCAAAAAAGAAAACTCCGCCATATTTAGGAAAAACACCTCCAGATCTGGAGGTCTGCCAGTTTTAGTGATGCTGGAAAAACTTCTTCAAATAAGGCATTATTTTTAAAAAAAAAACAGACTTTGATTTTTTTAAAAATCATAAAAATACATACATATATATATATATTTTAAATATATTGAAAAAAACAGATTGATTTTTTTTTTTAAATCATAAAAAAAAAGCCGCCGGTGATTTTGAAATCCACCGGTGACTATGAAAAAGTCACCGCCGGTGGCTTCAGAGCGCGGCCGACGACATTATGGGCCCGCAGGGCCAGGAAGCAGGTAACCCTACGGTACCATTAATGAAGCCCACGGTGGACGGTACGGGTTCAGGGTAAGGTACCCACGGGTACCCAAAAAAACTTTTGTTTTAACTTTACAAAACTGCGATTTTTTTAATATAGTTTTTTTGAAATTGATTTTTTTTAAAAAAATTGCAGAAAATCAAACAATTTTTTTAAAAAAATCACCTCGAAGCCGTGTGCGCGCACGGCGAAGTAGGGTCAGAGTGGGAAAAACATTTCCTCAAATCAACTGCCGATTTTGATCATTTCACAAGATCTTGTGGTTTTTGGTCACGCGACGCAATGGCGATGTCCATGGCTGAAAATGTCTCAAAATTCGAAAGCACCCCCTGATCTCGACAAAAACCTTTTTCTTCAAACCTTCATAGATCTGACAAACGGAAGCCAAATTTGACGAAACAAAGGTCGATTTTGACTATTCCGACAGCTCTGGATTCAATGGAGAGGTCTGATTCATGCCAAAATGCTTCTAAAACTTCCTCCTCCAAAATTTGCAAAGAAAGCAAAGGGGATTCAGATCTGAAGCCTGCAACCCTTGTTGAAGAAGAAAACCTCATAAATCGAGAAGGGGTTTGTTGAATCCACGCTCGATACCATGTTGGAATTGTGAAACAAGCACAAAACCACGCAGCCAAGGATCAAACACAAACAAATACACCTTCCACGCAAGAGATCTGCAAAAACAAATGTATGCAATAACTTCAACAAGAAAAAGCTACAGAAGAGAGAAAACTTTCAAGAAGATATGAAAGCTACAGATATTCTCCCATTGATAATTACAATGAGATCAATCCTTATGAAAGGAGATCAACAAAACCCTAAAAAGGGAAACCCTAGTGTGCACACTTAATAATTAATAATTAATTAATTATTAATGTGCCTAAGTTTAGCTTAAGTAACTAAAGTGATAAGTGACTTAATTAATTAACCAATATGATTAAATTACTCAAGTAAAACAACTTATTGCTCTTAACATAAATGTCCCTACAAATGGTGTTATCACAACCTCTTACTACTAATTTGAATGCACAACTCCCCACCTTGGACTTACAAAATTGTACTTCAAATCTCCCATAGTATTTTAAATTATTTTTGGTTGCACTTCAAGAATTAGATTCTCCGCCATCCTTCTTTTAGACCTCATAAAATAGTAAAACTAAACTTGGGGAATTCTGAATGTGGCTGGATCATTATCAAAGATCATTTCTTCCTCTTCAACCCATGAAAATTAAATTTTCTTTGAAACTATATCATCTTGTTGTTCCAAAGGTGTGCCTTGCATTTGAGCTATCAAGACTACATTCTAAACTCTCATAAACTAATAAGGCAACTCATGCATTGTTTCTCCCATCCTATCAATGGATTTTCCTTGCTCAACTTTTTATTATAGGTTCCCTCTTGGGAAGGCCTTAGATGGATTTTCATCATTACAAACACCACATGCTAGGGTGATCCACAAAATTATTTTGCCTCAAAATCAAGTCACTTACCAACTTGTGAGGAATATGTTGCAATTATGTTAGTACCAAAATTATCTTATTTAATGTCTAATTCTGGTATCCATTTGGGTGATATTGAGGCATTTAACCTTTATTCCACTGATATACTAGCTTAGATAAGTTATCTGCTACCTCTTTAAGTGGATAATCTCATTTTCAAATTTAAGCAATATGTGTTTTATGTCATCCATTTCTAGAACTATTTGAGGTGTAGGTGCATGACTAGGAAGATAAAAATATATAGAAGAGGTATCTTGTTGTGCATTTGGAATGGAATTATTTTGTTTCAATGAATCTTCTTGTACTAGAAGTGAGAAATTTAGGAACATGTGCATCTAGGTGGGCTAGGAGTAAGTCTTCCCACATCAATGAGATGGTTTTCTACTCTAACCACTAATTCATAGGAAATGGGAAGGATTTGACCTCCTAATGAATGAATCATCATTGATATATTAGAATAAGAATATTTAAGGTAGAAGGTGTATGCCATTTTTGTTAGTGGGCATTCATAAGCATGTATTATTTCCCAAATTGCCTAGAATTAGGAATTGAAATCTATTATATATTCTGAGGAGGTTCTTTTTATAATGATTATTTATTGCAAAAATGAAGATCAATCTTATTTTTCTTTGAATCTCTCAAAAAAGGCATCTCCAAGTTGATACCAAGAATCAATTGAATTTGGTTCTAATGACCAATACCAATCAACCACTTTACCCTTGAAGGATACCACAATCAATATGAAGGCGGTGTTGAGGTGTTGTGTGGGAATCTTAAGATACTCCCCAGTGAAATTTGGTAGGGATTTCAAGGCATTAGAAGGAATAGGGTTCCAAGTAGCTAGAAGAATTGGAGCAATTAGAGGAATGTCACTATTATAATTTACAATATTTCAAGGAATTCTTGGTGTTACAATTTAGAATATGTGTTGATGGATTAAGCTAAACGTATCTTTGTTATAGTCATTTGACTAGATGGAGAGCCAAAACATGAGTGAAAGTTGTAGCAAATAATCTAGTTATGGTCTTTTTTTCTCATAAAATAAGTTGGTATTCTAAAACATGGACTAGAGGGCCTTTTTAACTAGAATTTAACACTTTTTGGGTCCCATTGGGAATTGCCAAAACTATTGTTATTAAAATTTTCACTTCCATGCACCAATGTACCAACATGAAAACCTTGTAAGTATGGGATGTGATTTATAATATTACATTCAACATTGAGAATATGTGATGAGCCTAGTTTTTGGCCTTGTTTTGGGTAGAATCTATAGAGCTTATTTGCTCACAAATTTCATGGACTTTAATGCTTAAGTGTTGGTATTGGCATAATGTTTCCCTCAAACCATTGACATTTGATATTACCCTATCTCTGCAAGCTTTAATGATATTTGGCATAATATGTGGGTCATCTATATTGATTTTGCATGTGATTAGTGAATGTTTCTTAGAGTGGTTATAGATGTGTAGTTATTATGTGTACTGACCTTGACATGTAGATTCAATATGCCAAGTTGAGGAAGACACCGCCAACTGGGCATGCACCATAACGTCCAGCTAAGAAATCGCTCCAAGTCAAAGGCAGCCAGTAGCAAAGATTCTTCATGCAACTGAATGTAACCGCCTTACAGTGGACCTTAATGATCAAGCATGCATGGGAATTACTATTGTGTTGGATCTTCCAGATTCCATGCATGAGTAACCGCCATCACTCCACTTTCCCCTATTTTCCCTAAATGGCGTCCTCCCAGTTGTGGAGTTGACTACCTTGTTTAGTTGTAGTATAAATAATGATTTGATGCTCCTTCTTTAGCAGGTTGCACGATTTGACATTGTACTCTCATTCTCCAGTTTCAGTAATATAGATACATTACTCTTTGTATGCATGATTTACAATGAATAAAATAAAGTTCTGAGTTTGAGCATCTAAGTTATTGTTAGTTTAGAGGATACTTATCCAAGGGGGGCCACTTGGTGAGTAATTTGTCTTCTTAGTTTAGCATTAGTTTAGTATTACTTGTTGTTTAGTACTTAGTTAGAAATTTGGCATCGAATGTTCCTGCAGCCACTAGAATTCCATTTTGTGACTATTCCTGCAACCAAAGCAAATAGAGTAGTCTCCTGTTTATCACTCAAATTTTCATTCTTGCTTTGCATTTTAGCTTAGCATAGTTGTTGGTTGATATTCAACATTTGCTTTATTTCTTTCTAAGCCATTTACTTTCAATATTGTGTTTCTTAGTTGTAGAGTGCAATGACTACTTGAGCCCCTAGTGCACATACTGTGCTAACCCATTTCAATTTCATGTCCCTGGGTTGACAAGTTAAATGCACCTTCATGATGATTGAATAGCCATTCAGGTTAGATATTCAATCTTTGAATCATGGCTGTAAAGGATTAGTTATGAAATCATTGTAGGAGGCCAACATTTTTGGCGTCGTTATCGAGGATGGTGTCAAGCTAGGAATTCTTTTAGATTCATTGGTAGTTTTTCTTGTTGTAATGTTTCTGAAAGTTGTTCTTAGCATATCCTCGCTTAGGAAGTAATTACCCCCTAATTCTTTACCAATTCTTTGTGTGAGTTGGCTGATAGTGAGTGATACTGCATGCATAGAGGAAGGAGAAGGGATGCTTATGGGAGATTTCTTCCTAACAATCCTCGTCCATTTTAGCTAGTTGAGTACCAGAACATACCAAAAGAATAGGAATAATAAGATCCACACCCCTTTGCTAATGCATATCCTGATCTGAAGAGCTCTGAAGTCTCCTCGGAAGATCAAAATCAGCTTGGGAACCCCTTTGTCTTAGAACCACATCAAGTAGGCATGGCTGATGCAAATAGGAATAGACAAAACCAACCAACTTTTCCTTTCCTCATTTCCCATCAAAATGAAGTTGAAAACATCAAGAACATTCTGTCCTCATCACTCCCCAAGTTTTATGGACTTGTGACAGAAGATCCTGATACCTTCTTATTTGAGTTTGACATACTCTGCAGGAGTTATGATTACACAACTGATGCCCATATGCTTAAGTTATTGCCCACCACTTTGAAAGAGGCTACATTAAGAAGGTTCATGAGCCTAGGCAGGGATACTATGGAAACTTGGGAAGACATGAAGACAAAATTCCTTGAGAAGTATAAGGAATACTGTAGGGATAGTGACATGAGAGGAGGTGACATTTTCATGATGTAGCAGAAGGAAGATGAGATCCTGGAAGATTACATTGCAAGGTTCCTATTTTTCCTACAAAAGTCCTCACACCATGCACTTAATGAGAACTCACAAAAGTTTATTTTCCTTAGAGGCATCAATGATAGCTGCACTGATCCTTTGGACCTCATGGCAGGAGGAGATATCTCCCAAGTTCCTTGGGAGGATATCAAGAAAATATGCCAGAATTACTCTAGGGAAGCTTCAAAGAAAGGGAGAGCTTATCAATCTTCCATGGGTAAGTCAAATACTAGTGGAGTTTCAAGAATGGAGATCACTCATTTGCTGACAGACTTCAAGCAAGATATTATCAACAATCTAGCTACTCAGCTAGATACACTTCAGGCCAAAAAGAAGCAAGAAGAGGCAGATATGATGTTGACAGAGTATTGCCCTCACTGCAGACAAAAGGACTGTAGATGTAACTAACCTGGAAAGTAGGAATATTTCACCTGAGTTCAAGCCAATTCAAATTGAAGAAGACCAAGTCTACTATGTTGCACAAAGGAAGCCTTGGGCTCCAAGACAAGGTATGCCACCAGATCCACTATCCTATGTTGGACCATATTTTAACTCTTATTCATCTGGTAACCAATGGAAGCCCCCATATCCACTCAGTTATGGAGGATATCCACCATAGCCTTGGATTAACCCTCCAAATGCTTGGCCCAGTCATCAGAGTTCTCCACCTCAATGGCAGCAACCTCAGGGGAATTGGCAGCAACTTCAAGGGCATTGGAAACCACCTCCAGGAAATTGGTAGCAAAAAAATCAATGGAGAGGAGGACAATAATGGCCTACCCAGACAACCAGTTACATGCATCCACCTTCTCAGCCCCAGCAACCTACTCTAATGCCTCCACCTACTAATCCAAGCTCAAATGCACCTAAACCAACTTAGCTACCAGCTCAGCCCACACCCAATCCTAATAACAAACCACAGTAGCATCCTGCATACTAAATTGATTCAAATCAATTCCCTACATATGTTGTGAGTGTAAGTGACATCCATTTGCGTTCAGGAACTACTCTATCAGGCCCTCCCAAGCCAATTATCACTGAACTTCTTGTGTAAGAGGAGGAGTAGCCTCTTAATGATCCTAATCAGCCAAGTGCACCTAACAATCCTGAACTAGTTCTAGCCAGGTAAACTGAACAAGAACCACCATTCCCTCAGAGATTGGAAGTTTCCAAGAAGAAAGAAGAAAAGGAGGATACCACCTTTGACATCCTGGATCAACTAAAGCATATATGTGTTTAGATACCCCTATTTCAGGCCATAAAGGATGTTCCAATCTATGGCAAAGCTATCAAGGAAGCTTGTCTTAAGAAGCCAGGAAGGAAGAAGAGAGACCCAACTACAGTTCATGTGGTGGGTCAGCTAGCTGATATCATGCTGGGGAAAGTGACTATTCCCAAGTATAATGAACCTGGATGTCTTGTAACTTAGCAGTTGTCATAAACGGGATCTAAGTGAAGAATGCTTTGATTGATTTAGGGGCAGCAATCAATGTGATGACCAAAGATATCCTGTAGCAACTAAAAATTGCAAGTATGAGATATACTCGTACTGTCTTGCAACTTTTTGATAGCTCTACTATTAAGCCTGATGGTGTAGTGGAGGATCTTGTGGTAGTTCTAGATTCCTAGGAATACCCAGCATATTTTATGGTTCTTTCTCCTAAGGCTACACTAGGCGGGTATCCCATCATTCTTGGAAGGCCTTGGTTGGCAACTGCAGATGCATACATTGGATGTCGGTCAGGTGACATGACCATTTTAGATGGAAGGAGTACTAAAAATTTTGTTATTTATCCACCTACTCAGCCATCTCATGATGAGAAAGATTTTGTATGGCCACAAGTTGGTGAAGAGGTCGAGGAAGTTAATTCTGTGGCACAGCTTATGATGCTAGGAAAAAGCTCTTTCATGCAGCTCCAAGATGAGGATGAAGTGTTAGCTAATCTCATTCAGAACCATTATGAAATGGAGGAAGCATCATCTTCTACTTCAATCAGGACACTTATGCCTACTCTTCCTGCAGCCACTGTTCCTGCAGACACTCTTCCTGTAGACGATCTTCCTACAGCCATTGTTCCTGCAGAAAGACTTCCTGCAGCAACAGGTATGTTCCATACATTCTTTCCATATGAACTAAAGGTACCATGTATTAATGAAGCATCCATGATAGAGTTAACTACACAAGTCCAAGTGTCAAAAGGAAAATATTTGAATGTTAATAGTAAATTGAATGAAGAGCAGTAACTGTTATTGGAAAACCTATTAAGGGCCCATCAACGTGCATTTGCGCGGTATTATCATGATATGAAGGGACTGGATCCTAAACTGTGTACCAACTGAATTTATATCAGAGATGATTGCACTCTAGTAAGATAGCCACAAAGAAGGATTAACCCTACACTAAGAGAAATTGTGAAAGGAGAACTACAGAAATTGCTAGATGCAGGATTTATCTACCCCATTTTAGATAGTCAGTGGGTATCTCCATTAGTGATTGTGCCCAAGAAATGAGGGAAATGGCGAGTTTGTGTTGATTATAGAGAAATTAATGCTGCCACCAAGAAGGATCACTTTCCTTTACCCTTCATTGATCAAGTTTTGGACACACTTGCAGGAAAGCAATACTTCTCTTTTCTAGATGGATTCGGCAGCTACAACTAGATCCAAATTGCACCAGAAGACCAGGAGAAGACCATATTTACCTTTCCATCGGGGACCTATGCCTATTCGGTACTCCCATTCGGCTTGTGCAATGCACCTGCAACTTTCCAGAGGGCAGTCATTAGCATATTCTCAAACATTTCTCATGATTGCATGGAGATTTATATGGACGACTTCACCACTTATGGCACTGATTTTAATCAAGCAATGGAGAATCTCAAGAGATTCCTATAGAGATGTGAGAATCAAAATGTGTCCTTAAATAGTGAAAACTACTTCATGATGATGCAAGAGGGTGTAGTTCTTGGCCACTACATCTCCCACAAAGGAATTCAAGTAGATCCTACAAAAATTGAGGTAATAACAAATCTGCCTACACCTGCAAAACAAAAGGATGTTAGGAGTTTCTTGGGTCATGCAGGATATTATAAGCGATTCATCAAGGATTTCAGCAAGGTAGCAACACCATTGTATACCGTTCTCACTAAAGATGTTGAATTTCAGTGGACTGAAGCTTGTGACAAGGAATTTTTTTACTTGAAGGTAGCTTTGACTCATGCTCCTGTACTCAAGGGACCCAATTGGGAGCTTCCTTTCCACATCCACACTGATGCATCAGATTATGCCATAGGAGCGGTCTTAGGACAGAAAGAGGGAGCTATTGAAAATGTTATTTACTTTGTCAACAAAAATTTGCAAGGAGTTGAATTCAATTATACAGTGACAGAGAAAGAGATGTTGGCAGTAATCTATGCACTGAACAAATTCAGACATTACATAACGGGCTACCAATTTTTTGTGCACATTGATCATGCAGCCATTAGGTATCTCATGAATAAACCTTTGATCACAAGTAGATTGGCAAGATGGTTATTGTTGATGCAGGAGTTTGATATAACCATTGTGGATAAGCCAAGGAAGGCTAATGTTGTTGCGGATTTTCTTTCAAGGCTAACTACATCAGAAGACAGTCAGCCTATAGATGACTCTTTTCCTGATGAGCATCTATTCTCTTTCATTGTACAAATACCCTAGTATGCTAACATAGCCAATTACTTGGTTGCAGGTAGAGTTCCTTCTCACTTCTCCCTAAAAGAGAAAAGGACACTCATTGAAAAATCTTTTCCTTTCTCTTGGATTGTTGGATGTTGTTTTATACTGGACCTAACCATGTCCTGAGAAGATGTGTGAGAGAAGATGAGACATATGACATTTTGCATGCATGTCACAATGAACCATGTGGAGGACACTTTGCAGCCAAGAGGACAGCAATGAAGGTTTTGAACACAGGATTTTATTGGCCAACACTCCACAAGGATGCAAAAAGGTATACCAGAAAATGTGACAGATGTCAAAGAATGGGCAGACCAACCAGATCTGATGAGATGCCACTTTTCCCTTAGATAGTAATCACTCCCTTTGACAAGTGGGGATTGGATTTTGCAGGACCAATTGACCCTCCATCAAATGGTAAGTCTTATATATTGGTATGCACTGATTATGTAACAAAATGGGTAGAAGTTAAGGCCATGAAGCATGTACGAGATAACAAGGTTGCAGAGTTTCTCTATGAGGAAATTTTCACAAGATATGGAGTCCCAAGAGAAATAGTGACTAATCAAGGGCCACAATTCACATCAACTCTTGTTGCAGCACTAGTGAATGAGTACAATATAAGGCACAGAAAGTCTACTCCTTATCACCCCCAGGCTAATGGCCAAGTTGAAGTGACAAATAGGGAGATTGAAGCCATTCTAACTAAAACAATAGCTATCCATAGGAAAGATTGGGCAAACATATTACCAGAAGTTGTTTGGCCCTATAGGACAACATGGAAAACAACTACAGGCTTCACCCCATTTAAGTTGTATGGAAAGACAACTATGATGCCAATTGAATTTGAACATAAAACTCTGTGAACTGCAGTGGATTTAGGGATGAATATTTCTAAAGCATAGAGTGAAAGAATCATGCAGCTAAATGCTTTGGATGAGATAAGAAGAGCAGCCCTGCAACACACAGAAGTAGTGCAGAATCAGCGAATCAAGTGGCATGACAAATTTATCAAGGACAAGAAGTTCAAATCAAGAGATTGGGCTTTTCTCTATGATTCAACATACCAAGACAATGTAGGAAAATTGTAGACAAGGTGGTTAAGACCATACGAAGTTGCCGAGGTCTTTCCTAATGGAGTTGTTCAGCTCACCACCATTGACTCTGTCAGGTTCAAATTACTTGTCAATGGTCATCGCCTCAGATTATACCATAAACCAGCTTCTAAAGAATATTTCCTGCAGCAATTCACCCAGCACTCAGAGCTTCCTGTAGTCGAAGGTGGTGGACCTAGTGTCCCTCCTTCAGCCTAATTGAGGTACGTACTTTTCATAATAAAGACTTTCACTTACATGGAAGTCCATTTCTTCATCATCCGCCCATCCACCCATCCATCACCACCTTTCTCTCTCTTCCATCGCTTCATTCCACCTCATCTCCATTTATCGCTCAATTCATTTTCCAACAAGGAAAGCGTTACTTTATCTGCAATCTTTGCAGCAAATCTTCCACACATTCAGGTATGTGTGTATTAATTGTTATATTTAATCATCTTTTAAGTGCGTTCATTTAAACATTGTACGTTAGTATAGGTATTCACATAAATTCCATCATTGCATGTCAATCGCCACTCCCATCTCACATGTGTGGACACATGTCCAAATTTAGGTTGGGGGGAGGGGAATGAAAAAGATGCAAATATTTTGTGAACTTAGTGTTCATGTGTCAAATCATATTAGGCTACGTCAGAAATTTTAAAATGAGTTGTTACATGAGGACCTTGAAGCTCTAATGGAGCAGGAGAATGTTGAAGAAGGAGAAGACATATTTAAGAGAGCAACAAACATAGCACTGGCTGATCTTGCTAACATTTCAGAAGAATTGGAAGAAAATCAGGACTTCCTACAGCATGAGCAAGATGTCTTGCAGCATGAAGTCCTGCAACAACAACCACAACAAGAACAAGAGTCCCTGCAACAAAAGGAAGAAGAAACAATACCCTTATAGCTAGAGATAATGGGACAACCTAAGTCCATGCAAATAGTGCCATATGAGGAGCCGCCATCAACAAAAAGACTAGTAGGCATTCATAATCCTCCTAGTTTTACAGTACATGCAACAATTTTGAATTTATGGAGAGAAATACAAAGAAGGGAGGAAGAATGGAAAAGGAAAAATGAAAGTTGAAGGAGGAAATTCAAAAGAAGGATGAAGAGATTGAGGATAAAGATGCAGAAATTGCCACCCTGAAGCAAAGGGTAGATGATATGGCAGCTTTGGCGCCAAATATTCTAGAATGTAGAGAAATTGGAGTATGATATCCCTCTTCCTGTTAGAGCTAAATCAAGCAACCCAAGGAATATTTACAAAGGACGGCATAGAATGTTGCTCAGACCAAGTTATGGCAATAGGATTATTCCTTGGATTAAGGTAGTTTACACTGAGTATGAGGTAAAAATAGTAGAAAAGGAGGAAACTGTGAGGAGATGTTTATCCCAGAGATGGAATAGTTTGATTGATGAGTTGAAACAGGATAAGCCTCATTCCATCCACGATTATGCTGCAGCATTAAAAATAACTGAGAGACATATTCAGATTGGGAGAACTCAGGGATGACATTGGCTTCCCTTGACTTTTCAGCCATCCATGCTTATGTGGCTTGTGCCAAATTTTAGATTCTACTAATATGACATTGTTGCAGAGAAGTAGAGATGGAACAAGTTTGACAAATTGGGAGGATTCTATTGGGACCCTGACTCACATACTACAACCACTGATGTTGGATAGCTCTAAATTGCAAATTTCAGAACTTTGACCAAGCGGAAGAACAACTCTTCCCCTCCTGAAGGACCAACAAAACGTTAGGTTGGGGGGAGTGATGAACCTAGTTTTTGGCCTTGTTTTGGGTAGAATCTATAGTTTATTTTCTCACAAATGTCGTGGACTTTAATGCTTAAGTGTTCGTATTGGCATAATGTTTCCCTAAACCATTGACATTTGATATTACCCTATCTCTGCAAGCTTTAATGATATTTGGCATAATATGTGGGTCATCTATATTGATTTTGCATGTGATTAATGAATGTTTCTTAGAGTGGTTATAGATGTGTAGTTATTATACATACTGACCTTGACATGCATATTTAATATGCCAAGTTGAGGAAGACACCACCAATTGGGCATGCACTATAACGTCTAGCTGAGAAATCGCTCCAAGTCAAAGGCAACCGATAGCAAAGATTTTTCATGCAACTGAACGTAACCGCCTTGCAGTAGACCTTAATGATCAAGCATGCATGGGTGTTACTATTGTGTTGGATATGTGCTTGACTTGCATGTCTGACTAGATTCCATGCATGCGTAACCGCCATCACTCCACTTTCCCCTATTTTCCCTAAATGGTGTCCTCCCAGTTGTGGAGTTGACTACCTTATTTAGTTGTAGTATAAATAATGATTTGATGCTCCTTCTTGAGGAGGTTGCATGATTTTACATTGTACTCTCATTCTCTAGTTTCAATAATATAGATACATTACTCTTTGTATGCATGATTTACAATGAATAAAATAAAGTTCTGAGTTTGAGCATCTGAGTTCTTGTTAGTTTAGAGGATACTTATCCAAGGGGGCCCACTTGGTGAGTAATTTGTCTTCTTAGTTTAGCATTAGTTTAGTATTACTTGTTGTTTAGTACTTAGTTAGAAATATGGCATTGACTGTTCCTGCAACCACTATAATTCAATTTTGTGACTGTTCCTACAGCCAAAACAAATAAAGTAGTCTCCTGTTTGTAGCTTAGATTTTCATTCTTGCTCTACATTTCAGCTTAGCATAGTTTTTGGTTGATATTCAACGTTTACTTTATTTCCTTTTAAGCCATTTACTTACAGTATTGTGTTTATTAGTTGTAGAGTGCAATGACTACTTGAGCCCCTAGTGCACATACTGTGCTGACCCATTTCAAGTTCACGTCCCTGGGTTGACAAGTTAAATGCACCTTCATGACGATTGAATAGCTATTCAAGTTAGATGTTCAGTCTCTGAATCATGGTTGTAAAGGCTTAGTTATGAAATCATTGTAGGAGGCCAACAATATGGCTTTTTGTATGATCTTCAATTAATTTGAATTAGAGCTTAAGAAAAAGGAAAAGAAGATGCTAAAAAATAAAATCCTAAAATATCAATCCAAACGTTGAATATGAGATTTACTTTCGTAATTCAAAAACTTTTACAAAGTTGAATATCATTCAAAAATAATAGTTTTTAGTAATAGGAAAGTGAATAATTTTGCATGATTAACATCTTAATTATAGACTATAGAACTTTGAATGTATAAATTAAGGATTAGAATAGTATAATAATTAAATAATATGGAGGTAGTAGAGAAAAATCATAGATAGGCACAACAAGATGATATATTTTATATATCACGTTTTGTTACACATGGAATGAAAGGATAGAATTGCACTATCATACAAGTTGCTTAATTAATTGAATATATTGAAATACAATCTTCTACCTTGAAGTCTTGAGTATCAAAAGAGTCTATTTTTCTTCCAAAAAAGTCCCTCGTAATGAGAATTACATATATATCTATATTTCTTCATAATGAGAAAAAGAGCACTAATAATTTAAAATTTTGAAAATACATGCTCTGAATCTACATGACTAAGCTTAAATTGGCCCTCTAAACAATAGTATTTGATGAAATACTCAACATGCATCTCCCTCTTGAAGATCTACTTATTTTGACCATTAGATCAATATCTTTTGGATCACATTAGATAGAATTGAGGAGCCCATTTTCTTAATACTATATCTAGCCTCCACAAATATCACAAAAAAAAGCATGTGTCAGTCCCACCATCTTTAAGGAGCACTAAGGTGGAATGAGTGGACATCATATTGGGATGATCTACATGCCATGGACATAGAACTCATAATGGAAGATGTGTGAAGGATAAAATTGATGCAGGAGTATCTAGGGGTACAAGCAATCTTGCATCACCAAAAATATTGTTATTTTATTTTTGCTTATTTTCAATAAGGGCTTAGAGGCTAGGTGAATAAATATTTTAATTTGCAACTTGTTAATTTCCCTTGTGGTGAAATTGTAATTGTAATTCCGGTGGGAATTATGCATTTATGAAAATTTTCTAAGGAAAATTTGGGAAAATACCCCTCTTAGGTTTCCAAATTCTTGATGGGGACCATTTGGAGTGCATGTTCTTGCATGGTCAATTGCATTCCTTGCATGTAAGTGCATGTAAGTGCATGTTTGTGCCACAATTTGTGCATTTTGTTGCATGATCGTATTTGGAGCCATCAAGGCCACCGAGAGTCAAAGAAGGTGTCTTGATTGACCAAGATGATTGGCCAAAATTTAGGCACCCATGTGAAGGTGGTGAACGCAATGAATTATTTTATTTTTTATTT
Organism: Sequoia sempervirens; assembly: GCA_007258455.2. Lineage (NCBI taxonomy): Eukaryota > Viridiplantae > Streptophyta > Pinopsida > Cupressales > Cupressaceae > Sequoia > Sequoia sempervirens. The sequence continues at coordinate 35,251 of VDFB02036548.1, forward strand.
TATTATCTCTCCTCAAGTTGGGCATTGGAATTCTTAGTGGTTTATGGAGGTTGTTTTGGGAAACCAATGGTGGTTTCTTCTCTCACAATTTTTGTATAATGGTGCTTGTTCATTTGGAGAGGGAGGCTTTTGGAGAAGTTATGGTTGCATACCCAAATGTTATCAAAATGATGCCAGAATGTTGAAGACATTATCTTGCAGATTTTTATATGTATCAAGCCCATATCGTAAGGAATCCCATGAGCTTTAGTTTGATGTAATCATTTTATGATTTAAGCAAATAAGAATGTTGTTGATTTTCTTTCTTTAAATCTGAAATTTAATGGAATGTTGCATCCATCTTGCAAGTCTCTTTATGTGTGTTTGATTTCAGATTTGTAAGGGGAGTCCCCTTCATCAAAAATAAATCTTGAGAGAAACCATATTGGGATGATCTACATGCCATGGATATAGAACTCATAATGGATGAGGATTGGACATATTGATGAATGTCACTTGGATGATTGGAAGATATTATTCTAGATTGCATGGTTGTACAAGATTGATGGTGATATCTGACAAGGAGGTAATACAACTATAATGACAAGTGATTTTGTGGAAAGAGGAGGGATAAATGAAATTAAGGTGAGAAATGGTAAAAATGGATGAACGATGAATGTTGTCAAAGTAAGTTCACACACAAAGAGCAACCTATTACTAGCATTATGCACCATGATATGATGTGCCATGTCATTATGAATAGACATAAAAATAAAGAAGTTACAAATAACATAGTGATCCAAAAGATGCATTCTCGAGGCATTCCATAATACGAATGATGAGGGTGATTGTGACGATGTGATGGATGGAGCACTAGGACTATATGCAATAAACAAGCACAAACACATGCAAACAATAAATCCAATACATTCAGAAAACAAGAGTTTATATCCAATGACATGTTGAAGTCAAGGGTGTATGGGATGGTGAGTGAGAGGGAAAGATGAATGGGATGGGAAAAAATTTGAAAAAAGAGTGAATCATAGTGTGAATATGTGAAAGGATGTGATGTGAGGAGAGATGGAAGGGGATGCACCCATTTGAGCATAAAATCAAGGAAAGGGTGTGAATGGACTAAGGATATAAAGAAAATGGAATGGATGAAGGGAGGTAAAATGATGGATGGTGGGAAGTGGGGTGGGATGAAAATAAGATGGAGTGTTGGTAGGTGAGTAATCCGATGGAGAGTGGAATGAGTAGGTAAATACATGTAGAGGGGATAATGGAGAGGGATAGGGAGCTTGCATGAACAATTCAAGGTAAAGGGAAAAAAATGATGGGTGGAATGTGATGAATGAGATAACATGGAGTGGTACATGCTCATATATTAGAGTGGATTTCTGCTCCACATAATGCCTATTTTTTAATTTCTCATCATGGTGCTTGCCCAAGGCACCACAAAAAGTAGTTTTCATCATTAGACAAACTTATTTTTCTTTACTATTTTTTTTAGTTTTTTAGAATTATATTGATTTTCTATTTTTTTGTATTTTTTGGTCTTTAGAAGAATGATTCTAATAGTTTATGCATATAATTTATTGAGGCATATTATATTTATGGTATCATCCATTTTTTTAAATCACAAAAGAAAGATCAAAGCAATTGATTTGTTATGCAACCAAGAAAGAAAAGATTGAATCCAAAAGAGCACTAATATGTGCAATGTATTAACCTGAATGGTTTTGAATTATAATTATTACAATGAATGTGCAAGCATTATAAAAGAATGCAAAAGCAAACCCTAGATGAGGATTGCATTAGATTGTGACAAGTGTCTTAATCCCATGCAATGAGACAACTAGACCTATAATTAGCCCAATCTAATAATAAAAAATCACTCCTAAGTTTAGCTTAAATGAACTAAAAGTAATAAGGGACTTAATAATTAATTAATGAATAATTAATTATCAAGTGATTATCCTAATTACTCCAACACCCCCCTTAAGATCAACCTAAAGGCCAGCCATAAACCCCATTGTAGAATGTAATGTTGATGTATAAATGGGTTTCTCAGAGCATAAGTCATGATGAGGGTACCCATATGTAAAATAAACTCTCATAACTAGAGTAGGGTGGGGGAAACCATGATAAAAAATCCTCTTTCAAAGAGAGAAAAGAGAATGACTGATAAATCCAGGTTAGCCGACAAGGTGAACATCCAAATTTAACTCCATGACCACCTTGGTCACGCCAGACGTCCCAGCAGGTACAAGCACCATACTAAACCCGTTAAAACAGCCCGGCCACACCCATCAAAACCCGTTACTGCAAAATCACAACCCACCTACAAACAAACATTCCCTTTAGGGATTCACTGTGATGGAGAAGCTAATTCAAAGATGGGTGGATTTAATTCAAATTCAAATTGTGGGTGCTCGTAGTGCCTACATGTCTTAATATGTTTGGCAGCAAGGATGGAAATTCTATAACTGTAGTTAATTAATGTCAGAACACCTGTAAAGGAAGGTAAGATGGTAATAACGTTGATGTACAAACAGAGATGAAGGTCCCCAAAAGAACCAACCATGTCTACAATGACCCCAAAACAAGGGATGATATGTCTCAAGTAAAGATACCAATAATTCCTGCAGTTAAGTGTTCTTAAAAAGTAGGATGATGTCTCTATTGTAAACGTAATCATTAGGGCCAAGATACAGATGCCAAAAAATTAGAACAAAAAAAAAAAGATGACAGATGGAAGTTCCACCCGAAGAGTGGGAACATGAAGACAAGTCTTTGAACCATCGAAACATGCAAGACCTGTGAGATACTCAAGCTCCTCTAAAGTATCTGTTGTCAATCAGATTGCACCCGAATGCTCGATTATTTAAATCTAGCAATCTGTTGAAACATGGAATGATTCTCAGGCCTGTGGGTTGCCTAATTTTGAGAATCAATCTCCAAAGAGGGCTGGTTCCCTGATGAAAAACCTCCTAAAACTAACTGATTTGGCTGGGAAAGAGGTAGAAAGACTAAGTCTGAATTCTAAACTATGAAACTTTAACTATGGTGATGCACTAAAGAATTCAACATGTAGACTTAACTCACAGAACAATTACTCACTATTTTCATTCGCACAACTAGATCTGGAAGTTTAAACACTTGAATGTTTTAAACAAAGGTTGTTAAAGAAACAATCACAGAAGGAAAATATGATTTCCACAACTAGACTGTTCAATTATTGATTAGCACAATGTTTAACCAGTAGATTTAAACTTGGATGCATACATAATTCATTAAGGAGACAGAAATATTTAAAGGTTTCATATATTGCAAAACACAATAATCACTTCGATCAATCCTACATGACAAAGATGCTTAAAACTTGAAGGCAAATTCTAAAATACTGAAACTTGAAGGAATTCTCTGCAATGACACGATTTGAACCTGTAAAAAACACTGATGTATTAATCTGTAAAAATGTTGAGTTACAAGATGATTCGCTTTGCAGAGTGCAAAGGCTGAAAAACAAGAACTACTTGAAAAAGATAAACTTTTTCAATATATACAATATGAAAGGCACTCCAAAGCGCATGAATAGCAACTGAAAGAGATCTGAAAATGAAAAGATGACAATTACAATGTGAAATCCGAGCACAAGTGAAAATCCCTAAAAAATGGCTCAAATTCATGCAAAAATGAGTGAACACAAACTTGAACTGGCAGTCATAAAGCATGAAATCAATCTACAACTCAAACTGGACTGAAATCCCTGAAAAAGTGGGCTAAAGCATGCAAATTTCACCTTGTTTGTATCAATCCGCCCATGCACACTTTAAAGTTCATCCTCCCCATTTAAGTCTTCAGTTGAGACTGATGTAGAACTAGAGTAAAATATGTTTTAGCTTTATATAATATTCTTATTTGCATTCTAGATGATAAATTAATTAAATGATTATCTCGTCATTCAATTAATTTATTTACATTATTTATGCAAATAAGAATAAAGAATAATAAAGCTAATTTATTTTATTTCACCTTATGATCTTCAAACTCAATAATGTATTTCGCACTTTTCACTATTTGACAATACTTGGCATAATACATCAACTAATGATGTTGACCACCTTGCTAGGCACATTGACTTCAAAAACGTGACCATGGAGACAATTAAAAACAAAATGATTATTAAAAATCATCACAAAATGTGCAAAGTGGGATTAGGGCGAATAGTCAAAAGTACACATTGAACCCTAAAATCATTATCACTCCTTTGAATTCGACTTAGAGAAGCTTGAGGAAGTCGGCCGCCACCATGGAGTAGGGTTTTCTGGTAAACTCTTTGATATTGAGCAGTCTTGGGACGCTTTCTGAGTGATCTTTCACCAAATTTTCATAAAAAGTTCACTGTAATATCAATTGTAAGCATTTCAATACTCTTTTTCACCATTTCCTGAGACAAATTTAGATATAAAAACCACGGCCATGTATATATTCTGCTAAATTTTGTATATTTAATTGTCCTGAAGCCGCCATTGTTGGAGTTTGAAGCTCGCCTTCACCATTCGAGCAATACTTGGAATCTTTCTTGTTAAACAACCTTCTAGAAGTCACTAGAAACTTATGGTAAGAGCGAAATCTGAGATTGAACTCCATTTTAAAATTCCTTTTCAAGCTCAAAGTCGCGGCTATACATTTATTCTGATTTTTTTGTTTATTGATGATTTCTCATTTATTATGGCCGCCATCAATCCCTCTGACTTGAGCTTTTTTTTAAAAAAAAACTTACACATTGTTGCATAATGAACCTTGGTAAGTTTTCACCAGTCAAGCATTATACTCTCTTTTACTTCTACACAAAAATTGCCTGACATGAAACCCCCAAAATGATCAGAACACGCCTTTATTTCCATTTTGTAATGAAGAAAACTTCTGAATCTTATGATGAAAGTTCTTTTATTCTGGAACAATATGTGGAAATAAAATTT
>VDFB02036549.1:0-30039 GCA_007258455.2 Sequoia sempervirens
TAAGGGGAGTTGATAGAATGAGTTAAACCCTAAACCCTAAACCCTAAACCCTAAAATGAGTTAAAGTGATGTAAGAGGGTGGATTAAGGGGATGCAAGAGGGTAGATTAAGGGGAGTTGATAGAATGAATTGAAAGGATGTAAGAGGGTGGATTAAGGGGAGTTGAGAGAATGAGTTAAAGTGATGCAGGAGGGTGGATTAAGGGGAGTTGATAGAATGAGTTGAATGGATGTAAGAGGGTGGATTAAGGGGATGCAAGAGGGTGGATTAAGGGGAGTATATAGAATGAATTGAAAGGATGTAAGAGGGTGGATTAAGGGGAGTTGAGAGAATGAGTTAAAGTGATTCATGAGGGTGGATTAAGGGGAGTTGATAGAATGAGTTGAATGGATGTAAGAGGGTGGATTAAGGGGAGTTGATAAAATGAGTTGAAGTGATGTAAGACGGTGGATTAAGGGGAATTGATAAAATGAGTTAAAGTGATGTAAGAGGGTGGATTAAGGGGATGCAAGAGGGTGGATTAAGGGGAGTTGATAGAATGAATTGAAAGGATGTAAGAGGGTTGATTAAGGGGAGTTGAGAGAATGAGTTAAACCCTAAACCCTAAACCCTAAAATGAGTTAAAGTGATGTAAGAGGGTGGATTAAGGGGATGCAAGAGGGTGGATTAAGGGGAGTTGATAGAATGAGTTAAACCCTAAACCGTAAACCCTAAACCCTAAAATGAGTTAAGAAGTGATGTAAGAGGGTGGATTAAAGAAGAGGGATGCAAGAGGGTGGATTAAGGGGGAGATAGAATGAGTTAAACCCTACCCTAAACCCTAAAATGAGTTAAAAGTGATGTACAAGAGGTGGATTAAGGGGATGCAAGGGTGGATTAAGGAGTTGATAGAATGGTTGAAGGGATGCAAGAGGGTGGATTAAGGGGAGTTGAGAGAATGGGTTAAAGTGATGCAAGAGGGTGGATTAAGGGGAGTTGAGAGAATGAGTTGAAGTGGATGCAAGTGGAAAAATTAAGTGTAGATATATGAGGGTATGGATTATGGGTCCTAAGAGGATGGATTAATGGTAGTTGATAGAATGACTTAAGGGGCTGCAAAAGGATGGATTAATGGTACATAAGAGGATGACTTAAGGGGTTTTAAGAGAATGGCTTAAGGGGATATGAAATCAATTATAAAGTATCAATTAAATGTATCTAGAACTATATATAGTTACCTATCTCTAGATTCAAATTCCATTGTAATATATGTGCATCTCCTCTCTTTTTTGTAAAGCATCTAATTTTGGGAGACCTGAAACAAAAAATGATATAAAACTTTAATTAGGAAATGATTAAAGACAAATATATATATATATCAATTAAATATATATACGACTAGATATACTTACCAATATTTATTTACTCTATTGTACCATCTACATCCTCTCTTTTTTGTAATGCATCTATGATTGTCTCATGATCATCCATTGAAATTGTCCATAAAACTTTATTAGCAGGCCTCCCTTGATATCTAACTAGTTTTATATTGGTTGCCAAAATCAAATGTGAATAATGCATAATCTTCTTGTGTCTTTCATAATCTTCAAATGCAGGCAAGCCATTCTTTCTCATCAAATATTTTTGAAGCCAAGTGCCAACAACAACCACTGAACCAGTTGGATACTCAAAGTTGTCATCATCCACTCTAGTATGTACCAACTTATGTTTTCTCTCAACACATCTAGCCAACCAGTAATCTGTCTGCTCTTCATTCCCTTGAGGTGCAACAACAGCATACACATGTCCTACAAAAATAAATACAAAATTCAATAAAAAGTGACTTATATTTAACTCATATAAACATGCATACATACAAAATTCAACTCAATAAATAATGTACCTTCTTGTACAAGATCTGAAACACGATCATAATCATCTGATGCGAACACTTGATTATCTTCAATTGTCATTTCATGTTGAACATGTGTCGATGTAGGCATTAAAGCTCTTTGTTGCCATTGTTTGACCCATTCCATATTTTCACATGCCTGCCAATCACCTACAATACAAAATTGACAATAGCATGCCAACTCCCTTGTCCATATTGTCCATGTGTTTGCATTCAAACTCTTAAATGAATGCCATTTTGCACTTCCATTAATTGTTTCACAATCCTGTCGAGAAAAAATATCATTTTCTTCAACTAACCAAAAGAAGCGTCGAATTATTGATTTCTCACTTGTTCTTGTAGATAATTTGGTATTGCACCAATCTACAATTGCACGTGCATTTCTAAATTTTGCAGCATCCTCAAATTTTAGTTGCTCTCTAGCAAGAGCTCTTTTTACACATGCACCTGCTCCATCGTGTTCTCCCTTACCATGACCAGCTTCAAAAAAACTCCATATGTGTTGGATATTATTTTCCTTATGAACTCTACATAGCCAATAAAACATTCTAGCATTTTTGAATTGACCCGTGCAATTATCTGACCATATGAGATGTTCTAGCATTTGAATTCCTCTCTTTTAAATTTTTATTAAATATATCAAAACAATATTGTACAAACTCAGATGAATGTAATCGATTATCACTTACATAAAAATGGTACTCTCTCAAAAAATTTCTATTATCCTCTGTACTATCTTCAACATGTCTATAAATAATGTGAACAAATATACCTACTTGCATTGAATTATAATATTGTGATTGAATTTCTTCTTGTGGAGCAAGAGTATAATTTTCAGAAAAATCAACAATTGACAATATAGTTCCAATTGGAAATGTGTTTTTACATAAACAAAATTGATTATCAAGCCAATGAGCATTCTGAGAGTGTTGAACATATTTAGGTACAAACTTATCTTTAAATTCAGTAATAAAAGCATGCACACTATCTTTTTCCACAATTAGCTCAACACGTTTTCCAATTTTACCATCTTTTAAAGAATACTCAATATTTTTTAAATTTTTTTACATCCACTAATTGTTTTCCAAATTCATCTAAACTACTTGCATGCATACATTCTCCTAATAATGAAAAGTTACCACATCTATCGCATTCTCTAGAAATGCATCCTTTTAAAAAAAATGAGTTTCCATTTAAAGAGGGATTACAAAACAAACCTGCTATAAAATATTTGATTCTTTCAGGTGGCATATTAATACCACAAATGTCCTGCATAATTTGGTTAGCATGCAAAGTGCATCGTATATATCGAAATATATTTTAATAATAATGAAATTGTACATGAGTCTTACAACAACAAGAGATTTTTTGCTTATTAATTCTAACATACCAAGGTTTACACTTTTCGAATGATCTTTGACTTATGCTAATATTCAATGGTAAGATTGAAGCATCTAAATTTTTTTTATATAATTTAGTTTGAGTCATATCTAAGAGATGCTTTGGATGAGGTTCACGAATTTTGGAACCCACCCTTAATTTTAAGACATCTCTAATGTTAGGTGATACTCTTGTATTATCATACCAAAATTTTTCGATTAAAGATTTAATTTCATTAGTTAATTTCATGTCTGATCTTGGGAGTCTACCACTAAAACTCCAACATTGATTAATAGGATCTTTTTCAATACTTTCTCTTCTTTTAGCAACTCTTATCAAAGTTCTAGGATTTAAGTTTATACATTTACTAATCTTACTTAACATTCTTTTATTTGAAGCTATTTTATCAACTAGAGCAGTTGTTATTGCACGGCGAGCCGCATTCTTATCTTTTGATCAACTTTTCTTACCAATAACATCAATAGCATTAGCAACACTAGATATGACTTGTTCTACTGAATCATCTTTCTTTTTTGGTTTTACAAAAACACCTAATTTTTTCATCACTTTTCTCATTTTAAACATTCTCATCAATTGCACCATGAGTTGACATTGGAATCCTAATTTCTTTCTATAAAAAAACATTTTATATATTTTATTTCCATAATTTCTAATTTGTCTTGAAGAAACTTTACCATGAAGGTTATCTAGCACATTTGTTTCAATTGTTAAAAAAAACATTTTCACCTTCATCCATAGATGGAGTTTCATTTTCATTCACACAAGGGGTTTCATTTTCATTTTCAAATGTAAAAGGGATTTCATTCTCATTTTCATCAATATTAGGGATTTCATTCTCATTTACATTCTCATAAGATATAATTTCATCATTTTCTTGTTTCTGTATTGTTTCAACCCTAGTATTATTGATCTCATCAATTGTGTATCTAGCTTCTTCTAAACAAGCAATATCAATATTATAAAAACTTGGGTTTGAACACATACCTGGATAGATTGTTTGAATAGGTACATTTTCCATATCATTGGGAGGTGGATTTGAAGACACACCTGAAGTTGTTTGCATATCATTCAAAGTTGAAGTTGAAGGCACAGTTGGGTTTGTCTCCATAGTTGCATTTTCTTTCATATTCATCGTCTCCACATTTGCATCATCTACATTGATTTCATCATTCATGGCTTCCTTTTCGACATTCTTGGAACTAGATGCTTCCAAATCTTTCATTTGATGAATCCTTTCTCTCCTTTCCCTTTGTCTTTTTGCCTCCTTATCTTTATTTACTTGAATTTCTTTGGGTGTCATTAGCTTTCTACATCTTTTTCTTTGTATTTTCTTATCACCCATGGTTACCAAACCCTCTTTGATGACAAAAATAATAATTCAAGAAACATATTTTAAAATTGCCACCTCCTTCAAATATTCAAATAAAACTATGTACTATGAAGATTATTTTTTCTATAAACTTTGAAGTACAAAATTATCATGAGTAAATCCAAAAATTCACTTTTTCCAAATCTTCTTGTAAAAAGTTCTTGCACTTGATTCCACTTTAGAAAATTTAATTTACACTTTTTCTCTTCCAACAATTTGAATACAATATGCCCTGCACAAGACAAATTTGTAATAAAAAATGCAGAAAATGACACTTTTGGATCGTACTACAGAAAAAGAATGTTGTAGGAAAATTGTGTTTTATCAATATTTTTCAAATTAGGAAAAATGGCTATTATGAAATGCGTACGCGTTATGTTTAAAAAATGCGTACGCATTTCATAACGCGTACGCGTTACGGTCTCCCAACAGCCAAAACGTAACGCATATGTGATATGAAATGCGTACGCGTTTCTATAACGCATACGCGTTATTCAAAAGTTGATCTCCCATACCAAATCTAGCCCTGGTTTTAGGCTTGGGAAGGGCTTGGCAATCCGACCCTTAGCTTTTGACCTGCAACTAAAAAACTAAGGCAAATTGAAGAAGAATGTCCAACTTTGACAACATAGATGATGGACTTTTTTTTTGAATGAGTCTATAAAATTAAAACCCATTAGAGAACACAATGTCTACTTTCTAAATATATAATTTTTGTTAAAATTGGATTACGTTTGCTATTTTTTAATTAATTTCTAAGAAAACTAGGCCTTAAACTTGAAAGATCAGATTTTTTTGGTTTTTTAATAACTTTGTATTGGTTGAGTTTCTTGTAAAAAAATTTATATGGGACCAAACTTCAGACAATTCTCTACACAATAAAAAAAAAGAGTCAAAAAATGTTTTGTTTAGGTCCAATTATGTTGTCCATAAACATTGATTTGAAAAAACATCAATTAAGGCCAATAAAAATTAATTAAAAAAAAATTCAACCAAAAATTTCAAAAAAAAATCCAGTCCAAACTTCATGTTGTTAGATCTCTTTTCCTAAAAGGAATTAGCAAAATAATTTTATTTGGGTCAAAAAGTGTTGTCCGTACACCTGCTTGGTATGGTAAAAAAACAGGGACTTTTAAAAATTGGTTTTTATAGATCTTTATCAAAATTTAATTTCTATAAATTGGGTACTTTAATAATTTACATATTTGGAAACTAGATTCAAAATTCTAAATTTCACATTCTTGACTTTTTTAAAGACTCATTATGGAAGTGCCTCAAATTTTCAGTCCAAGTGTGACAAATTCTGAAAAACAACAAAAACATTTCCACTTTTTGATTTTTTTGTGTACCCAACTTTTTGCATCAGCCCTCTACAAAGACAATTTATTGCAAAAAAGTGTGGCCTTCCATGTCCAAATTGTATGGATTCAATATTACAACATTCAGATTGGTTCAACTCTGCAACCAATTGACTTATGTCACCACGTATTAAAAGATTTCTTCCTCACACCATTCTCTGTTTTCACACCATGAAAACCTCTAGTTTCATTAGCTCGAACCAACCGAGAATTTATGATTGACCACATAGTGGGTGCATGAAGTTGGGTAGCAATTTTGTGGCTGCTTTTAAAAAAAAGTTTTAAAAAATGTGCTCATGTTATTTCATGTTAAAAACAAAGAAAAAAGTGAAAGTATTTGCCTTGGAATACCAACCCAAAGGCTTGGAGGGAATTCCCAACGAGGCCAGAGATGTGTTTTTGAAAATTCTACAATTTTTCACATAATCAGGTCTATGCTCACCATCAAGATTGCATTTGGTTCAATATCGACAAAGTCGAACACATGGGTAATGTTAGGTTCTTTCTTAGCTATCCAACGATGTAATTTTTTTCACTTTCTGACAATGTTAAGCCTTTCATTGATAATTTCTTTTGTTTGTATGTTTTTTTTTTGGAAAAAAGTAGTGTTTGGTGGTTTTTTTGTTATAAATGAACCGTTCATCAAATTTTCAAATAAATTACATTTTTCAAAACTAGACTCCATTATACAATTTTTTTAAAAAAAGAAAAAAATTAATTATTTTCCAAAATGTGCAGGGGGAGCACGACCAAAATTCTACTTTTCAAGAAGTGCCCACTTAGAAAATTATTAAAAAATAAAATATTCATTAAAAAATTATCAGAAAAATTGTGCATTAACTAGATACTATTAGCTAACTTTTGACCGTAGCGATTTTAAAAATACTACAAAAAGTTCACTGTGCTAGGGTTGTACAAGAGTTGCTATGTTATGTTTTTTTGACAAAAACAACACCAATTTTTGTATGTCTCTCTTTTGAACCCCTTAATCTCAACCATTTTCAAAATAAATTAATAGTTTATAAAGTAGACTCATAGCACTTTGATCCTTTTTTTTGTTTCATCTCAAAATTTTGAGTGTAACTATCCTCAATTTCACGTCCAAGGTCAACATTTCCTGATTTCAGAAAAAAAGTGGCCACTTAAGCCCTCTTTTTGGGATGCATCATCAAACTGACACTAAAATGATTGCATCTCAACTTTCAATGGTAGTTAACCATGTAGAAGTGTATTCTACCAATAACTTCGACTACACAAATTTCTTGTCCCAACGATGGTAGGAAATAATAACGACATAGTTTCTTGCCCAAACGATGACAGAAACAAACTGAACTATCCAACTTCAAAGAAAACCAAAGGAGTTTTGTTTCATCTAACTAGTCTACAAAACCAACAACTAACCAAAATACCAAAATGAACAAAGAAAAAAAAGGAAATGGAAGGAGAAAATGATGCTCCTACATCAAAAGCCCTTAGGACTAAGATGCCCTAGGTGACATCTTGGTCCCACCAAGGGTGACTAAGATGCCACCAAGGGTGTCTTGGTCCCACTAGGCTTATTTTGCAATTTTAAAAGGTGGGTTACCAAGATTAAGAGTTGTTTTTGGATTTTGGTCGGGTTTACAGTTGAAATATGCTTTGGGATGCACCAAAAGGGGTCTTAGGGGCCCATAATAAGTGACCTAAAGGAAATTTAATGAAAGGGGTACTAAAATAGGTCCAAATTAAGTGTGAAAATACAAAGGTATGTATTTTTCTACACTACAACAATTATCAATGATTCTTGTTTCGTAATGTTGTAATTAATTAATTTTGTTGCACTCCAAAGTATAGTATAGGTTTAATTAATAGTTCATTTAGTCTCCAACATTCATTTCTGAATACTAGTTAGCTATGGTCTTATATTGTAGGTACTCATATCCATAAAGATAACTTTAATTTCTTTACTATTTTACACTCTTATGATTTTCTAGCAAGTTTAATACCTTTAATGGAATGATTTAGGTAGTTCCAAGTCTTTGAAAGTATGTACAGTTCCAGTACCATCACAAACCTACTATCCTTAGTCGATAATTCAATGGAGATCTTTCCAAATGTTAAGTGGACTGTTTAGCTAGGTTTTCCCTTTGAATTATGAGATTTCCACCAAGTTTACTAAACACTAGTAGGGACTCTACACCCAGTATACTCAAATAACTTTGTCATACACTATAACTCAAGAAAAATACTTCCTTAGCTCCAAATTATGAAAATTTTTTCCTAAAAAGAGATGCCAACACTACCAAAACACCTTTAGATTCATAAGACCTAAAACATAACTGTGGAGAACTGTGGAGCAAAAATAGTTCTCCCATACACCTTTGCAATACATAATTCACACTGTGGCGAACACAACTTTTTCTATACAATGATCTAGCACACCAAATTCTAGATATAACACCTCTGAACACCTCTAATCAACATATCTAAAATACGTAAGTAGATCTTCAACCTAGAAAAAATGTAAAGCAATAGTAGAACACAATTGTACACCACAAAACACTACTGCAACACATTGTTTCCTCTTTTTATCAAATTTTCTCAAAAACACTTGGAAACCAAGCACTATAGACACATCCTCATCATTTCCATCAATTCCTCAATCATGTATCCATATACAATAGCTTATCAAAGAAACACTAGAGGTTGACACTAGTACCTTACTAATGACAACATAATGTAACTAATCAAAGCATAAACAACATCAACTCCAATAATCTCTTGCAACAATATCTCTCAACACCGATCTTCCTTCTCATATAATTGACACTAATGACAACAAAATCTTGTTGACATGAATGACAACACCAACTTCTCATACTTGCAATAGTAAGAGGGTTAAAAGAGAAAACCCAAGGCTTCAATAAAACAATATTTTTTCCCTAGAACCATGAAAAAACCATAAAATTACATTTTGATCTAATATTGAATCAAAAGTGATAAAAAAGAATCCCTTGGCACAAGGGTAAGTTTTATTTTTCCCTTGTGTAATTTTTCACCATTACTTTAAAAATATCTAGACGTCTAGGTCATGAAAATGAGGCTATATTTCATCAAATCTACAAATTAGTCCTTGTGGAGAGAAATAATACTCACTTTTTAAAAATTTCATTGTACAAAACCACAACATGATGAGATAGAGAATAAGGTAACATAGAATTCCCAAATGCAAGGGTAGCAATAACAACAATAAAAAATATAACATCATGTCTTTGAGGTGATGGATATCTAGAATAAACAATATTAATTTAAGAAGGCACACCACCAACAATAAGGTTTAGTTGGGAAGCATAATTTTTCTTCACTCTATGATTATGAGAATCTAAAATATTTTCCATGTCTCTAAATATACTAGATATGATGCCTAGTTTCCTAGTAGACATGATCTATCTGTTGTCAAACCCTAGTAATGACTTAGAAACATTGAAAGACACACCCAACACCTTCAAGTAGTCTCCTATATTAGGTAACAAAATTGGAAATGAATCATAGGCTCATGATTTACAACAGACATCCCTAAGTCCACCGCCAAGTGTAGGGCAAAGGAACCAAATAGGGGGAAAAATTATGATTTAAAAAATATGGATAATTAGGTAGGAGAGTGTGAGAGGCCATAGAAAAATTAGTAGTGTAATTATTTATTATTATTCATATTACTATTAGTAAAATTATAATAGTAAAATTTTTAAATTAGTTTTCAAGGTAAAAAAAGAAGGGTCTTGATAAATGGAACCAATTATTGATCAATTTTCCCTCCTTTTATGTATCTAGACTAGTAATTAGTAATGATAATTTTCATCATATTATAAATTTAAAATGAACAAAAACTTTAATGGTAGTCTAATTTGACATGAATGAAAGTGATTAAAAGAATTAATATTGTTATGTGACTTTTTTCCTAAGAGAAGAGAAAGTTATGAAATAACCCTTTAAAAATTAAAAAAAGGAAGATATAAAAATATAGGATATTGTGATCCTTTGGCTAAAAGAGATATTAATAAAGAATATGTTGGTAAACCCACAAAAGTAGTTTACAATTTGAATGAGGAAGGAAAACTTGTAAAAAATGACCCCATGCCAGAAATTTTCATTTTGGGGGTTCGAACGAACCAAAAGAGGGTTTGCTCCGGGGTTCGAGCGAACCCATTAAATGCATGTACAAACCAATCAACCAAAAAAACAAATGGAAATCCATTTATGGAAGGGGGTTTGAATGAACTAGGGTTCAAATGAACCCTGTTTGCTCGAACCCCCTGTTTGGGCGAACCCCCCCTTTCCTTGATTTTTGACCTTGTTCACAAAAAAAATCAAAATTTTTGCACTTTGAAGCTCGTGTTGAAGATGAGAATGGTGGAGAATTGATAGACCCAAATGGAATTAGGTAGTCCTAGGAACGAGCTATCCAACAAATGTAATTTTAATATGTTTTGGTTTTATTATGTATTTGTTTTTTTAGTTATATTAAACATAGTTTTTCACCGAAAATCAGGCTCTCTATTTTGCACATGTGGAAAAATAGCAGATTATCAATTTTTTTTTGAAAAATATGAGTGCATCAAATATTGAAGTCCTTGATCCTAAAAAAAAATTCAATACATACAAAAAAGTTATGCATTATACGGTCTCTCTATGTCTAAATTGTAATTGGTTTGACTTCAAAACTTGATTAAAGAAAAAATATTCAATAAAAAACTATCTAACCAAGTGGAAGCACTAGATATTAGAGTTAAAAATCTAAATTTGAAAGAATTAGAATTTTATCCTTCATGGAAAAAAAGTTATTTGTTATGTACAGTGAGCGTGACTTCCTAAAAATCCTATTTTTTGAAAAAAAAAAATTCGAGGGACATGGAAAAAGAAGTGCAATATAATACAATTCTTTTTGAAAAAATAATTTTAGAATCTACAGACAAAATGTCATAAAACTCTAGTTTGCATCATCTTGAAATTCCTCACCGTTTAGCCACTATAAGTGCCTGAAACTGAAGATTTAGTTTAAAAAATTTATTTCAATGTCCAGTTTGACCAAAAATTGTAAACCACTATTGTGGGATCACCCATGTATAAATACCTTGAAAAGAGGGAAGAGTAATTATTTATGTAAATAATTATTAGAGGCAACCTTTTTGAAAGGGTGTGATGGTTTAGAAACCACCCCTTAAGACTTATATAAAGCATTTGTGTGAGACATGGAAAACATTCAAGGATGGAGAACATTAAAGGAGAGAAGAGAAAAAGGAAAGAGGAACTAAAAGGGAACAAAGGATTGAAGGTTAGGGTCTAGGTGGGCATTTAAAAATTTGGAGAAGGGGTACACAGAGGTGTGTCCAACTCAAGGTATAGCGTACACCTGGGACTATCCTAGCTAGGGTTGAGTTTATGTGATGAAGGCATGTCGGGTTTTGTGTAAGAACCGATTTATGTTGTAAAGGTAGGTTGCTTCTATGCAAGAATCAATTTCCTTCAAGGGTGTTTGTGTCGGGAAACAACCTAGATCTATAACCATTCATCTAAGTGCTAGATAGTAGCCTTTCCATGACTTTAAGATAAGTATTGAGAACCATTGATTCAATAATATTAGGAATATTGTTTATATGATTTGGTGTTAATATGGTCAATCTATGTGGAGGTGTTAATCCATCTACTATATTGATTATTTAATTGTCACACGTTTTTAGCTTACATTAATTATTCATATTTATTTTGATAATATTTCATATTAAATAAATTATATTTTAAACTCTAATATTTGTTATATTAAATCTGCTACTAATACTTAATAACTGTTAGTATATTCTACCCTAGTTAGGATTACTTAAGCCTAGTTAGGTATTTGTGTTAACCCTTCACTTATTCCCCATGAGTTGTCAAGGTTGTTGAGGTGACTTGAGAGGTGTCCAATCCCTCTTCACACCTCTCCCTTGCATAGAGGAGAGCAACTCGCCACCACTGCAGGATGAGGAGTCATCTCCTCAATCCATGGTATGTGCCTATTCTTAAGGCATGTGTGCCTATTCTTGTGGCTTATGGTTGCTCATCCTCATGCTATATATTGAGGGTTTGAACTCTCTATTCTATGGGTCATCTAATACAAATTTATGTTGTTCATGTGCTTTTCATTTCACCTCCTAGATCCTCCTAGTTTCTAATATGGTATCAAATCTTAGATTGGAGATATTTGCAAGCCATAGTTGAAAATTTATATATTTTTTAGTTTGATTTCCTCTATTGGTCAGTTTACATTGGCTAATTGGATTGAACCCACCCCTGCTACAGTTGATTTGGTGAGTGTTGGTGCATCCTTTATTTCCTATACCATCTACTCAAGGTCAAATCCATTGCAAATATAGCAATCAAGTTTTTGGCCTTGTCAAATCAACTGCTAACTTAAGATCTTCCCAATTGTACATCAACAATCTCTTCTTTGACTGCAATGCATAGTCACAGACTCCACATTGATGTGTAATTTGTAGGATGACGATATTTGCTACAAGCTGTCAAATCCTGTATAAACTTGGTACCTTTTGTGCTGGAGCATACTCTTCCACTATCCATCGACGGTGGTTGTTTTGTAAGCTTGAAGGCTTGGTGGATTCATAAGTATTTTCTTCATCAAATTGGTGTACCTTCTGGTGTAGGAGGGCCTTGATAATCTTATGCTTCCATTTTAAAATTTGATTCAATTTTGGGTATCTCCATGTTGTAAGAGGGTCATTCAAGACATTTTCCATGTATTGGAGTCATTATGAGGTTTAATGTTTAAGTCCTATGCGTATTATTTGCAATAGTTGCACAAATACAAAAAAGTGGAAGGTGAATAGTCTCCTTGTTCAAATTCATTAGGAATCAGTTAGAAGGTGATGAGTCATGTAGTAAATTCCTTTAAAAGTCCTTGTAGACATTTGAAAACTCGTGGGTGATTGAATGAAAGAATTTGAATTGATAGAAAACACTGTTTTATGCATTTTTCTTCAAAATTTCACTATTTTCTGATCTTGTACGACCCTGTATGGGCTCAAGTGTGTGAATAAACATTTTTAAGTGTTGGAACACTCAATCACCTTCCACATGTTTTTTTGTTTCATGCAATTTGGTGTTCATTTTCCTAAGTTACAATGAATTCTCTGGAAGTTGTCAATACCTTGACCTAGGGTAAACAGTGGATAGAAAAATTGTATTTCTCTCACATTGTCCATTGGAAGTGGTTGAAAATTGGTGAAAAGAACTATTATGGAATATATTCTCACATTCTTTAGGTTTCAGATGAATAGGTGGAGGTGAAGGTGTAAAGAATTGTTGTTTAAGGCTGTAAATCTATGTAACAGTTTGGTAAAGCAGAGTTTTAAGAGGATTGCAACCTAGGGTTTGATAAAATACATGTGGAAGTGAACTTTTGTTGGAATAATAAGCTTGTACAAGTATAAATAAATGTGATTGGGCAATTGGTTAAGAGATTTTGAGTTTGGAGCCAACATAATCAATAAACCCTAGGACTGTTAATGTGAATGACTGATAAAGAAAACTGTGGATAGTAAGGTCTTATGAGGTTTGATTGTGACTCTTAAATCCTTTCATGAGATATAATTATTTAAAGGGGTGATTGGGAATATATAAGTCTTCTTCTTGACTTGGTTTGGAGTATTGATGAGTTGTGGCCTTTGTTTAGTTGACTACCCTATTTTGGCAGAACATTAGGATCAATTAAGGATCCTGTGTTTAGTGATGCAAAAGATGATCTATTTGGATGGTAGTAAGTTGGAAAGTTATAGTGATTTGTCTTGAAGTCTATCAAATCAGGATTTGTTGATCTAAATCTTCTTGTGCTCACCTAAATTCCAATCTTGATTGACAAATTTGTAATAGTCAACCCTTGAAGACAAAACTTGAAGGTTTAGGATACATGTTTCTTGAAGTATTATGAATAGGGATTTGAGGATTGTCTAATATTATTATTTACATTTGTTTGTATTGTTGTAAAGGTTATATGGGCTTAAGTTTGTATACTTGGGTGTTGGTGTGGTCTAAAAGAACCTAAATGTTGATTTAAGATAGTCTGTTTGAAAGGGTATCTTGATTTAGTTGTTTGGGTTGAAGAAAAGATTTGGGATATACTTTTAGATGTTGTCTAAGGTGATTTGAAGAATCAATAAGTAGTTTATGCATTATTCTCTATTTTGGTGTGTTCCTTAGAAAAAAGGACCCTTTTCTTGATATGAGATTAATTAGACGTAATGAGGCCTTGATTCAAGTGTTGAGAGGAATTTTATGCATCCACACTAGGTCTTGGACCTTTGTAAACTAAATAAAATTATTTTAACGATGTCTTGTGAAGGTGTTGTGAAGTGTTGTAAGACATTTCTAGATTCTTCTAGACCCTATTTATTACAATTCACCTAAAAATCACCTTTTCACTCATTAACAAGTCCTATTTTGAAGTGTTGTAAAGTATTGTATGAAGATTTCATGCTTTTCTAGGCATATTTTCACTATTTACACCTTTCTCATGCTTTACTTTGTAAGAAGTGAAGAGTTTGATTTTAGTTGTTGAGAAAGATAGAAGCCTAGTTAGCATGGAAAAAATGAAGCCAAAGGTGAAAATGAAGATAATTAGGAGTAGTTTCTAGGTCAATCAGAGGCAAACCATGCAGAGGAGGAATATTTGTGGACAACTTTAAATTCAAGAGGGATTGAATTTTTTTTGGTTGGGAGTATGGTGTAGGAGCACCTTGACAATCTTATGCTTCCATTTTGAAATTTGATTCAATTTTGGGTATCTCCATGTTGTAAGAGGGTCATTCAAGATATTTTCCATGTATTGGAGTCATTAGGAGGTTTAATGTTTAAGTCCTATGTGTATTATTTGCAAAAGTTGCACAAATACAAAACTTGTAAAAATGTAAAAGGTGCAAAAAAGGTGGAAGGTGAACAGTCACCTTCTTCAAATTCGTTAGGAATTAGTTAGAAGGTGATGAGTCATGTAGTAAATTCCTTTAAAAGGTCTTGTAGACATTTGAAAAGTCATGGGTGATTGAATGAATAAATTTGAATTGATAGAAAACACTATTTTATGCATTTTTCTTCAAAATTTCATTGTTTTCTAATCTTGTATGGCCCTGTACGGGCTCAACTGCATGAATAAAGTTTTGTAAATGTTGGCACACTCAATCACCTTCCACATGTGTTTTTTTTTCATGCAATTTTGTGTTCATTTGCCTAAGTTACAATGAATTCTCTGGAAGTTGTCAATACCCTAACCTAAGGTAAAAAGTGGATAGAAAAATTGTATTTCTCTCACATTTTCCATTGGAAGTGGTTAAAATTTTGTGTAAAGAACTATTATGGCATCTATTCTCACATTCTTCAGGTTTCAGATGAATGGGTGAAGGTGAACGTGTAAAGAATTTCTATTTTAGACTATAAATCTATGTAACAGTCTGGTAAAGCAGAGTTTTAAGAGGATTGCAACCTAGGGTTTGATCAAATACATGTGGAAGTGAATTTTTTTGGACTAATAAGATTTTTTAGGTCTAAATAAATGTTCTTGAGAAATTGGTTAAGAGATTTTGAGTTTGGAGCCAACATATAATCAATAAACCCTAGGACTATTAATGTGAATGACTGATAAATAAAATTGTGGATAGTAAGGTCTTATGAGGTTTGATTATGAATCTTAAATCCTTTCATGAGATATACTAATTTAAAAGGGTGACTTGGCGTATATAAGTCTTCTTCTTGACTTGGTTTGGAGTATTGATGAGTTGTGGCCTTTGTTTAGTTGACTGCCCTATTCTGGCAGAACATTAGGACCAGTCAAGGATCCTATGTTTAGTGATGCAAAAGATGATCTATTTGGATGGCAGTAAGTTGGAAGGTTATAGTGGTTTGTGTTGAAGTCTATCAAATCAGGATTTGATGATCTAAAGCTTCTTGTTCTCAATTGAATGCCATTATTTCTTGACAGATTTGTAATATTCATCCCTTGAAGACAAAACTTGAAGGTTTAGGATACACGTTTCTTGAAGTATTATGAATAAGGATTTGAGGATTGTCTAATATTATTGTGTAGACCTATTTACATTTTTTTTAATTTTTAGAAAGGTTAGATGTGATTGAGTTTGTATACTTGGGTGTTGGTGAGCTCTAAAAGAACCTAAATGTTGATTTAAGATAGTCTGTTTGAAAGGGTCTCTTAATTTAGTTGTTTGGGTTGAAGAAAAGATTTGGGCTAGACTTTTGGATGTTGTCTAAGGTGATTTGAAGAATCAATAAGTGGTTTATGTATTATTCTCTATTTTGGTGTGTGCCTTAGAAAAAAGGACCCTTTGCTTGATATGAGATTAATTAGACTTAATGAGGCCTTGATTCAAGTGTTGAGAGGAATTTTATGCATCCACACTAGGTCTTGGACCTTTGTAAACTAAATAAAATTCTTTTAACAATGTCTTGTGAAGGTGTTGTGAAGTGTTGTAAGACATTTCTAGGTTCTTCTAGACCCTATTTATTACAATTTACCTAAAAAATCACCTTTTCACTCATTAAAAAGTCCTATTTTGAAGTGTTGTAAAGTATTGTATGAAGATTTCATGCTTTTCTAGGCATATTTTCACTATTTACACCTTTCTCATGCTTTACTTTGTCTCTTTATGCCCTCATAAGTTGTAATTAAGTGTATTTTTGAATGTTATCCCGACAAATAACATTAAATGTAATTTTTTTCTTGACACATGTTTTTAGGTCCTAGGTGGGACCCCTTCACCATGGGTGGCAAATGAGTCCCCCTTGGCCTTGAATTCAAAAAAATTCTAATTTCCTTTTGGGATTTTATTCAAAATCACTTGATGTTAGCTTGTGATGAGGTATGAATAGATACTAGGGCACAAGAATTGTATAAATAAGTGTTTTTCACCTCATTTTCACATCTCTAATCAATCTCCCATCTCTTAATCTCTCTCATTCATGCACATCATTCATCTTCTATCTTCTCAAGAAAGTTAGGGATTTTACATTGTAAGTCATTAATTTAGCTTTCTAAGACATTCAAGGATATATTCTACATATTTTGCTACATAATTTCAAGATCAATCATCATGACAAGGTAATCAACTCCATTGTTGTGTGTTTCATTCCATTCTTTCCTCATTTTGGTTTAATTACCTAAATAGGGTTTGACCAAGGCAAACCCCCATGCCCTAACAATCAACATTTCTTGTTCTCTTGTTGTGTGTTTGCACATTTAGGTTCCTTGGAAGCATAGGAATCATTGAAGATCAAGTTGGAAGGTTGTTAAATCTCTCTTTTCATTCAAAAAGTCAAAGAAGATCAACAAAAATTAAATTTCAGATCTGGATCTGATAGTTTCAGAAGTGGACACCTATAGAAAATAGAAGTGTAGATCTTGTCAGATAGAATCAACTCTTGATTTTTTAGATTCATGTAGGTGGACTGATTTTCCACTCATCGTGAATGAGTCCCACCTATAGGCTTGAAAATTTATTCTTTTCAGATTTCATCTCCCGACAGTCATAAACTCGGTTCCAAAAGTTTTCATCAGAAGCAGTCCACTAATTTTCCATGCATGGCGAATCAGTCTTGGTGGTCAATAACAATGGTTTCTGAGACATTCCGGAATCTTATAGTAACATTAATCTACCTCTAGGTGTACTTTGTTCAATCTCATTCATTTTTGTTATCATTTGCTTAAGTTTCTAGTTCATACTTGTAATCAACATTGTGTTTTCCAACATCTTGCATTAGATTAGTTTACATTCATTTACATTTGTAAGTATTCAAACACATCCACACACACTTCACACCTATTTTTCATCCATTCATACATTAATCTTGACTGAAAAACATGTCCATTTTGGCCTCACCTTTCTCCTTATAGGTGGAAAACCCTAGGAGAGCTAGAAAGAAAGTGGTTGCCAAAATCCTTCGTTTCATGGTGTATTGAAAACAAAGGTTTGTGAAGTTATAATTGATAGGGAAGTCAAGGATGTTTTGAGTATTGTTACATAATATTCTAAATCTAGTTTTCTTCCTCTAGCATTGCATCACCTTCTACGGCCCGTGTTTTTTGTTTTTCCAACAATACTGGTTTTTTTGCATCTAGTGTTTGTGATTGGCCCTACCTTGTGATCTCTCCATTGGATTTCACATCGTATGGTGGTTTTGGCTATAATATTTGGTGGTGGTTCTTTTGCATTAGGGAGAAGGCTTGAATGCGCCAACGAAGGGACTTTCTCTACCCTCATTGACCAATCCAGCGATAATCCAAATTAACAAAAGTTCCCAAAAACTCAATGGATAATGACTCTGCAGTTGCTAGTAGCTGTTGGAGCTTGACAAATTCAAAGAAATCTAATAGATATTCAGATCTTCACACCTCCCTCATTCCCATTGACTTGGTCAAGACTCCATCGTAGGCCTTTTCACCCTTAGCTAGTCGATCATGGCTACTAAAATCAATACCAACCCACCTTTTCTTTTGTAAAGAAAACAAAATTTTATACTAACCATTATCATAATGGTATTCATCAACCACAACTCTTTATAAAAGGGGGTATTTAAAAATTTGGGGCAAAAATTGTATGTGGAGGTTGATGATGTGAATTTCATAGTCACTATTAAACTGTAACATATAAAGTTAGCATTTAATTGCTAACACATAAAGTCAACATATAAGTATTCAGTCATTGAAGATGAAGGGTGCGGTCCAGGTTGGTAGGATGCCAATTCCCCCTTACAATCAAACCTTTTTTATTCTTCAATTCACAGGGCATATTCACCTCTCCAATAGGTTGAATTTTTGCTTTTAAAGTGTAGTTAATTAAATTAGGCCTTTCTTGCATGAAATTAACTTTTTAATAACTTTTTCTTGGTAGCTCAAAATTGTTGTACCTTTTTTTGCAAAAGTGAATGGTTTTTCAATCTCCATGCATTGGTCAAATTTATTTTGTAAAATGCACTAAGTTATAAAGTGCCAAAATATGGGTGTCTCTCTTTCAACAATTTCGGGGGGGAAAAATTTATTTTCTGCTTTGTAAAGTGCTATAGTTTTGATCATGTTTCGCATGCACAATCCCTTCCATATGAGTATAATTTATAAACCTCATAAAAAATGGAAGCTCAAATGTGCATATTGTGGGATGAATAGGAATACAATAGAAGAATGTCAAATTCATGAAATTCATGAACTAATACAATGTTTTCTTGATACTAAAAATGCTCCAATTCATCATTATAAAGCACTTGTAGATAAATATCATCTCACTAAGATATATTATGAGACATAATCCATTGGGTATGTATAGGGTCTAGTCAGATGACTTACTTTGAGACCCCATCATTACCTGTTGCTACATTTGAATTCAGAGTCACTTCTTTGAGATCTTCCAACACTGCCTTACAATAGGATATTAGTCTTCCTAGAATTGCTAATTGGGATGCATATCTACTCGACATTTCATGTCTTTTCATAGAGTCCCACATTGCTAATGTGGAAGCACACATTGAATACATCAGTATTCTTTTCTATGACAACTTCAACGAAGTTGTATCAACCCTGTCTTCTTCATATATTCTTGCTCATGCCTTGCCTACTTTAGCTTCTATAGTGATAGTATCAGATTCTTATGGTTCTAGTTATCATCATACATCTATGATCCATGTGGTAACTATTCTTGAATCTTTGTCACACATCAACTTTTGCTTGGATATCATTGAGCATTCTACAAAGACATTATGGGCATCATCTACGTCTTTTGATCTTGTGCACAATTCAGAGACCTTTATACTTCCTTTTGCATGTTCCTATTAGTCATGGGAAGATTATTTACACACTTCAGTAGTTTTCGTTCTTCCTAAGGAGGGAAATGTGGTTCAACATTCATGGATTCTCTTCAACATAGTTCATTGAGCATCTATGCGCACTACAACATATATCTTATTGGGGGCTTCCAAGTCTCTCTCTTTCTCTCCTATGGGGGGAATATCTCTTGTACTCTTGTGATATAAGTAGTTCTTGGGGGTCTTCAGTCCTCCTTCTAGCTTTCTTCTTCTTTCACTTGTAAATTTTTTTGCTTTCTCTCTTTTTGGAGGATAGTTTTTTCCCACTAGGTTTTCTATCTTTCTACGTTTCTGAGATTTTTGCATTGTGCATGGGTACCTAACATGACTAGTAGCCAGGACCCATTTCTTCATACCCACCTAAGCTATGCTTAAGGGGGGGGGGGTGTTAGTGTATTCTACCCTAGTTAGGCTAACTTAAGCCTAGTTAGGTGTTTGTGTTAACCCTTGACTTATTCCCCATGAGTTGTCAATGTTGTTGAGGTGACTTGAGAGGTGTCCAATCCATCTTGAAACCTCTCCCTTGCATAGAGGAGAGTGAATCGCCACCATTGGAGGATGAGGAGTCCTCTCCTTAATCCATGGAATGTGTGCCTATTATTAAGGCATGTGTGCTTTTTCTTGTGGCTTATGGTTGCTCATCCTCATGCTATATATTGAGGGTTTGAGCTTTCTATTCTATGGGTCAGCTAATAGAATTTTATGTTGTTCATGTGCTTTTCATTTCATCTCCTAGATCCTCCTAGTTTCTAATAATAACCATAAGAAGAAAAGTGACATTACATTTGGTATCAAAGCCTAAAACAACCTAGTGGATATCATATCTTATAAGAACATTGTTTCATTCCAATTATCTCATTTTACCAATAACATCATTACATACATGAGAAAATGTTTTATAAATCTATAAATTATTTAATAGAAACATATAATCGTTAGAAAATAAAATGTGTTTTTAAATTTAAAACTTGTTGGAAAGTGTGCCTCAACTTGCTGGCTTGTATTTATGTTTAAGTCCTCATTGTTCATTGATCGCTGGAGTTACTAACTTTGGAACCTTTTCGTGGAGTTTGGAAGTTACATAATTTCCTGACTGACCGACTTCCTTCATTGTCACGACATCGATGATTTATGTAACCTTGGAACCTTGTCGCACAGTTCTAAAGTTTGTGTTTACTCCGACTGGGTGATAGTGGTATTGATCAACATGTCGCGGTGCTCAAGATTTTCCTAACCTAAGCTAATGGATGTGGGGACCAATTATAATTCCAAGAGACTTGTTGAGAATATTGTAGATTCCTAGCTTGATTCTTAGGAAATGCACAAGTAGTGAACATGTGTCATTGGCGGGTGGCATCATTGGGGAGACTCTTAGTAGATGGGTTTGTAGTCGGTATGAACTCTTGCTGAGAGTGCAAGTCTCGCCGATGGATTTATTTATGAACTACCGATGGCTCTCCACGTGATGAACTTCAGTGTAACCTCTTGCCGATAGAATGGCTGGGGTGACATGAGTTGTTGATGACATTGGTGTGACACTGGCCGATGATACTTGGTTAGGTTTGCATTTGGTAAGAACTCTTGTCGATGGATGGTTCTGTGATTGGGCATTATGGCATCGGGGAGACACGACCTAGTGTCTCACCGACATGTGATTCTGTTTGAACTTCTTTGACCAAATGCCTATCCTATGTGGCACGTTCTGAGCCAATGGGAGAAGCGGGATGTGAACTCTTGGTAGTTGTATAGTTGCTAATGTTCCTGTGTGGAAGATCAATAGACCATGAACAAAATGAGATATATTCTATAATAGATGACAATGATCAGTTCGGGTAATGGAGATTTTTGTTTGATACTGAACACGGATTGATCTAAGTGGATTCATAGTACGTGTCTGAGATTATTGTGAGATTAATTTTTTGTACAAGATTGATCAGTGAATGTTGTTGCTGTAAAATTAACATCAGAAAGTGAAGTCTGTACTCTATATGTAATTTTGTTTACTGTAATACAAAGAGGCTTTTCTTAGTGTGGTGGGTTTTTCTCCCGTAAGGGTTTTCCCATGTAAATCTGGTGTTCAATTGTGTATGTGTTCATTTCTCTTTTCTGTTATTCTTTTCAAGTGTATCTTATTGAACTGTAATTGCAAAATTTAAAGTCATATCTACATTCTTCCCTGAGGTTTTGGTGTTAGGAGAGTTTGTTCTACACCTAAGCTTTCCAAGATTGAAATTGAGAAATTCAGTGGTAGTAATTTTGAGTTGTGGAAACTTAAATTGGAAGATTTGTTGGTTGATTGTGATCTGTGACTTGTGTCTAGAATGAAGCCTATAGGCATGAAGCAAGAGGATTGGGACCTTGAAGATCAAAAATAAAAGGGGCTGATAAGGCTTTGTTTAGCAGACTTTGTTCTTCTAAATGTTCATGAAGAAAAGACTGCATCTTCTTGTGGAAAAGACTAGGAGCTATTTATCAGAGAAAGTCCTTGGTGAATAAGTTGTTCTTGAGGAAGAAGTTATACTCTTTGAAAATGCAGGAAGGAGCATCTGTTGCGGATCATTTGAATGCTTTCAACATGTTGATTGCTCAGTTAGCATCTGTGGGTGTGAAGATTGATGAAGAAGATTGTTGTATGCTATTGTTATGTTCTTTGCCAGATTCTTGGGATCACTTGGTGATGGCTATTGGGAGTATGACATCCAATTTTAAGATGAAATATGTTGCTTCTTTGTTATCAGAAGAGATGAGAAGAAAATCTTCTGAGATGGCAAAGGAGGTTCTTGCTGATCGAGGTAGATTGAAAGAAAAAGGCAAGAAGAAGGACAAGAAGTCCAAATCAATATTAGAAGGGAGATCAAAATCTCCTGGCAAGAAGTCCACGGTAAAGTACTAGAATTGTAGGCAGCTTGGTCATGTTCGAAAGGACTGTAAAGAGGAGAAAAAGAAGAAGTATTCTTCTAACAATGATTCTTCTCAGAGTGATGCATATGCTTTCATTGCAGCCTTGGCAACACAGACATTAGATGATGTCTAGCTAATTGATTCTAGAGCATCTTTCCACATGACATCTCATAGAGATTGGTTCACTAAGTATGAAAAATATGATGGTGGAAGGGTGTATTTGGCAAGTGATTCATCTCTGTAAATAGTTGGTCATGGCAGAGTCAAAATATAGTTCCCTGATGGAAGAGTGAAGGGAATCAATGATGTAATGCATATACCAGGTTTGACTCAAAATTTACTTTATGTTAGTAAGCTGAATGATGTTGGAGTGCAAGTCACGTTCTCTGGAAATGGCTACAAAATGACTAGAGGCTCAATGGTTCTAGTTAGGGGTGCTCATATTGGTACCCTATATAAGCTAGATGCACATGTTGTACAATGCAATAGTGTCTCTGCAAAGTCACAAAAGGCTACTCATAGAGAAAAGAAGGAAAAAATTCCTGATAGCGCAAACTCTATGGAAGTTAAACTTCCAGCAGAAAAAACTATACTCTAGCATCATAGGCTAGGCCACATTGGAGAAAAAAGTTTAAAAACCTTGAAAAATAAAAGCCTGGTTGAAGGGTTTGATGATTGTAACCTCGAATTCGAGTTTTGTGAACATTGTATATATGGTAAACAACACCATGTTTCATTTTACTTCAGTTCTCACAAATCTTCTAGTTTACTTGATTACATACATTTTGATGTTTTTGGTCTAGTAAATGATCCTTCTTTGTCTAAATCAAAATATTATGTATTATTCATTGATGATTAATCAAGAAGGGCATTTGTCTATTTTTTGAAAAGTAAATCAGAAGTGTTCAGTAGTTTTAAGGAATTTAAAAACCCTATGTAAAATCAGACTGGAAGAAAAATAAAATGTTAAGGACTGACAATGGTGGTGAGTTTTGTTCTGATGAGTTTGAAAGGTACTATAAAGATCATCGAATTAAAAGACATAAAACTACACCCTACACTTTGCAACAAAATGGAGTTGCAGAAAGGTTCAACAGGACAATGATGGAAAGAGCACAAAGTATGCTGAGCAGTGCTGGCTTAGAGGAGAAGTTCTGGGCTGAGACATTTGCAACATGTTACTTAATAAACCATTCTCCTAATTCTACTCTTGTTGAGAAAACACCTTTGGAAGCATGGTCTAGAAAGAAGCCCTCTCTAAGACACATTTGTGTCTTTGGCTATGAGGCATATGCATATGTGCCGAATGAAAAAAGATTTAAATTGGAAAACAAAGCCGTTAAATGTATTTTTATTGGTTATAGTGTTGGCATAAAAGGATACAAACTTTGGAATCATGATACGGAGAAGGTTCTATACAATAGAAGTGTTATGTTTCATGAACTGAAGCCTTTTACTTTGGATCTGCAGTCAGAGACAAAATCAGAAGATAAAAAGAATGTAGTTGAAATTCCTCTGACACCAAATAAAGAGGAATTGAAAATTAAAAATGTACCTGAAACTAAGGAGAGTTCAAGTAGTTATGAGAGTTATGAAGAATAAAAACAACCTCAACCTTAGCCCATGAGGAGGTCAACATGTGAAAGAAAGCAACCTGATAGGTATGATTTTTCTTTGTTAGATACTACTTGTGCCTATGCTTTAATTTCTAGCACTGATGAGCCTAGGACTGTGAAAGAGGCATTTAGAATGTCTAATTCAAACTCTTGGTTGGAAGCCATGAATGAAGAAATGGCATCATTAGAAAAGAATGATACTTGGAGTTTGGTGCCCTTGCCTGAAGGCAAAAAACCTATTGGCTGCAAATGGGTATTTAAAAAGAAAATAGGTCTGGATGGCAGTGTGAAAAAGTATAAGGTGAGGTTGGTTGTGAAGGGTTATTTCCAGGTAGAGGGAATTGATTATAGAGAAATTTTTTCTCCTGTAGCTAAGCTGACATCTATCAGATTTCTTTTGTCACTTGCAGCATTCTATGACTTAGAGATTGAACAAATGGATGTGAAGACAACATTTTTTCATGGTGATCTTGAAGAAGAAATTTATATGTCCCAGCCTGAGAACTTTGTGGAAAAAGGTAAAGAAAATTTGGTTTGCAAGCTGAAAAAATCTCTGTATGGATTAAAACAATCACCTAGAATGTGGTACCAGAAGTTTGACATGTTTGTTTTGTCATTGGGATTTGTAAGATCAAAATCTGATAATTGTGTATACTTCAAAGCTGAAAATGATCGTGTTCTTATTATTGCTCTATGTTGATGATATGTTGTTCATAGGCAATAGTAAGTTTGATTTCTGATCTAAAATATCAGTTGTCTTCAAAGTTTGAAATGAAATATCTTGGTGCAGTTAGGTATATTCTGGGAATGGAAATGACCAAGGACAGGAAGAGTAGAAAAATTTGGCTCAGTCAGAGTAAGTATATTAATACTATTTTGGAGTGATTTTGTATGACTGATTGCAAGCAGCTAGTTGTTCCAGTATTGCAGGGAATGAAGCTATCTGTTGAAGATTGTCCAAAATCTCCTACTGAGATGGAGGACATGACCAGAGTGCCTTATGCTAGTGTTATTGGCAATTTAATGTATGCAATGGTCTGTACAAGGCTAGACATTTCCCAAGCAGTGGGAGTACTTAGTGATTTTATGGAAAATCCTAAAAGGACACATTGGGATGCTATGAAAAGAGTGTTCAGATATCTGAAGGGAACTTTAGAATATGCTTTGTGTTACCATGGCAATTTGGTTGAATCATAGAGGACTCTCAATATTCGAGGCTATGTGGATTCTGATTGGGCAGGGGACATTGACAGTAGAAGATCCACCAGTGGATATATTTTTATGATGAATGTCGGTGTAGTTAGTTGGATGAGTAAGCGGCAGGTTGTAGTTGCTTTGTCCACTATAGAGGCAAAATACATGGCAGCAACACATGCCTGTAAAGAAGCAATCTGGTTAAAACGTTTGTGTTCTAACATTGGGTTTGATGCAAGGCAAATTACAATTTACTATGACAGTCAGAGTGCTATTTGTTTGGTGAAAAATCCTACTTTCCATGCCAGGACAAAACATATTGATGTGCAATATAATTTTGCATGAGATATGGTGGAGGATGGAAAAGTCTCTTTAGAAAAAGTGGATACTCTGGAAAATGTCGCAGATTAATTGACAAAACCAGTGAGCATAGACAAGTACAGGTGGTGTGCCAGTTCGATGGGCCTTGGAGCCCATGACCTTCATTAACTTCAAGTTTGAAGGAAGCCAGTAGTCTTCGTCAAGTGGGAGATTGTTGGAAAGCATGCCTCAACTTGCTGGCTTGTATTTCCATTTAAGTCCTCATTGTCAACTGATCGCTGGAGTTACTAACTTTGGAACCTTTTCACGGATTTTGGAAGTTACATAATTTCTCGACTGACTGAATTCCTTCATTGTCGCGGCATTAGTGATTTCTATAACCTTCGAACCTTGTCACACAGTTCTAAATTTTTTGTTTTCTCTATCTGGGTGACATTGGTATTGATCGACATGTCACGGTGTTCAGGATTTTCCTAACCTAAGTTGACGGATGTGGGGACCACTTGGAATTCTAGGAGACTTGTTTAGAATATTGTAGATTCCTAGCTTGATTCTCCAGAAATGCACAAGTAGTGAACACGTGTCATTGGCAGATGGTATCATTGGGGAGACTCTTGGCTGACGGGTTTGCAGTCGGTATGAACTCTTTCCAAGAGTGCAAGTCTCACCGACGGATTTGTGTATGAATTGCCAATGGATCTCCACGTGATGAACTTTGGTGTAACCTCTTGCCAATAGACTGGTCAGGGTGACATGAGCTGTCGATGACATCGATGTGACACTAGCTGATGATAATTGGTCAAGTTTGCATTTGGTAAGAACTCTTTCCTATGGATGTGGTCTCGCCGACAGGCTGGTGAATTCGATATGACTTCACAGGGTGTTGCTGATAGCGATAGTCATGCGATGGTTCTGTGATTGGGCATTGTGGCATTGGGGAGACACGACCTAGTGTCTCACCGACATGCAATTCTATTTGAACTTCTTTGACCAAACGTTTGTCCTACATGGTGCGTTCTGAGCCAATGAGAGAAGCGAGATGTGAACCGTTGGTAGTTGTACAGTTGTGACCATTCCTGTGTGGAAGATCAACAGACCATGAACAAAATGAGATATACTCTATAATGGATGACAATGATCGGTTCGGGTAATCGAGATTTATGTTCGATATTGAACACGGATTGATTTGAGTGGATTCATAGTATGTGTTTGAGAGCATTGTGAGATTAATGTTCTGTACAAGATTGATCAGCGAATGTTGTTGCTGTAAAATTGATATCAAAAAGTGAAGTTTGTACTCTGTATGTAATTTTGTTTACTGTAATACAAAGAGGATTTTCTTGGTGTGGTGGGTTTTTCTCCCGTAAGGGTTTTCCCATGTAAATCTGGTGTTCAATTGTGTATGTGTTCATTTCTCTTTTTTGTTATTCTTTTTAAGTGTATCTTATTGAACTGTAATTGCAAAATTTAAAGTCATATCTACATTCTTCCCTGAGGTTTTGGCATTAGGAGAGTTTGTTCCGCACCTAAGCTTTCCTTACACTTATATGCATTATTTATATGGTTAGAAACTTAACAAACTAATAGCTCTTGATTATTGACTAACATGTGGACATTTTAGTTAGAGATAAATCATTAAGATCCTCTTATTATTGTTCATATACAAGACATTCACATTACCACGAATTGAAAACATTTTTTTTATAAAAGATTGTATATAAGATATATAAAGGATCAAGTCAAATGTTCTGCTGCAAACCAACTTACAAAGAATGCTTAATAAGATTATACTCCCATAAAGATGATGCCAATCTATTATATTCTTACAAAAAAGGTCTATCAACTAGACTTCAACTTTACAAAGTAATGATGACCATATGAAATTTATACAACCACATTCTAAAAAGTAGATACCGCCCTTATATGCTGCTACATAACTTTCCTACAACACAAATGAATCCTTGGGTTACTTTCCTACTTGGGAAGACACCAATTTGGTGCTCCTTGACATCATTCAATATAGTTCAGACTTTGAGGCATCACTAGCTATACAGAGAGTTGTGTACCATTTTTTAAATTCATTATTAAGAGTTTAAAGGAAGGTTCTTTTGTCTCTTGATTGATTCGATTCTCTTCCAAAGAATGAAAAATGACACTAGTATATTCCTCGCTAGTACAATTATCCTGAGTAGTAGGAAAAGGGCAACGCCAAAAAAATTCCATGCCGTTAGGACAATATTTGTTCAAGAAAAAGAATACACAACCTAAGCAGGTATCTCCACTTACACATTCTATGGTTAATTGTGTTAAGCAAGTGGTTATCATAGTGACCTCAGTTCTTTTCTTGAACAGGACACCCGTTTCTCCAATAAATGCACTTGGAACTAGTACCTATTACTCTGGCTAGAGTATTTGCATATTCAAGGATAAAGCAACTGAAACTAAAGCCTAAACTGAAGGCAGACTAAGGTTTGTTGAAACTGGTAGTGAGCTTGGTCTTGGACGTGATAGGTTGAGCATAGTGATAGTTGCCATGAGTTTTTTACATTGTCTCTAGAATTCAAATTGATATTGCTTTTGAAATCAATGAATAATTTCTGGCATTCACATTTTAGCGAATAACTGCACACTCATTTCGCTCTATCTTGTAGAATCTTCTTAATTTTTTGTTTATGCAGAGGGTTCATTATTTCATCAAATTTCATAGGTCGATAGTACTAGGAAAGTGGAAAAGTTTAATATTACGTATCCATAGTCCCCACCATTCCGCAATGACTCAAATCCTTTTGCACAATAGCATGGTCACGCTAGAGAGGC
The DNA here is from genome assembly GCA_007258455.2 of Sequoia sempervirens. Lineage (NCBI taxonomy): Eukaryota > Viridiplantae > Streptophyta > Pinopsida > Cupressales > Cupressaceae > Sequoia > Sequoia sempervirens. Next base: position 28,756 of record VDFB02036549.1, read on the forward strand.
ACGCGGATGGGGGGAGGCTTCCAAATGAGATACTCCAATAAGCCAACTCAAGTATGCCAAGCACGAGCTTATATGACATTTATCCTAAGTATAACGCCTGCATATCATGGGAGGAGGCATAAATACATTTCTTATTCATAAAAGAATTTATATCCATTATTCATACTCCATGCATGAATATTTTAAAATGTTAACAGAGCAAAGGTAAAAGAATATAGAATAGAGAGTTGTAACAAGATCGGTCTATAACGAAAATATGTGCTCAGAATGAACACATTCAAGGTAGTGTAAAATCAATCATTAATCATGACGCAATTACTTAGCGTGCATAGGCTATATAAACATTATTCTAGAGTTGTGGGTCCAGACATATTACTATAGGCCATAAAATCTTTTATCACAGGTCGATGAACAAGAGATTACATAGTGTTGAAATTGTTTAATATATGAAGGTTGATGGAAGAATGAAGTTGACTTAACATATGCAAGTTGATAGAATAATTAAGTCGATTTAACATATGTAGGTCGATGGAAGAAAAGTCTTAACACTTGCAATCTTGGAAAGTCGAGATCCATTGCACCACACAAGTACTGGTCAAAGATCTTATTGAAACCCATTTACATCTGAATAAAGACCATTGGCGTAATGATTGAATATCAACAAATTTGACCACTTGAGTCAATTTTTTACATATGTAATTCGGAAGGTAGGGCACTCTTATTAATAAGCTTATGGATATAAGTATGTTTTGATCTCATATTCAATTAGTCTTGTGTTAGTCCCCATGAAATTCATATAGAAAGAGAGCAATGCATTTGAAATATATGATTTTTAGACACAATTAAAAATGTGTTCCATGTTAATTCCCATCCTTATGTAAGATTTGAACTAAATTACATGGTCTACGGTCATGGTTTAGTGGAGGTTTCAATGTAGAATATGGATGAATTATTTGTTGTCCTATGCATGCATGGGATTCTAAGCCATTAAAGAGCAACACTTGTTGGAGGTTCAAATAATCTAGTTGGTTTAAGAAATTGAGATAATCTGGTTGGAGGTTCAAATATAGACTCATGGAAAATCATACAAGGTATCAAGAAAATCTTCAATTAAAGAGCAACACTTGTCTGATCAATTTAATTATAGGGACATAGTTTATGAAAATGTGTGCCTTTGTGTAGATAAATATAAATTGTTTTATTTGGGGTCTTGAGCTTTCCATCTAGACTTAGCATATGCTAAAATGGGAACATTATTCAAAATATAAAAATAAAATCACCAAG
>VDFB02036549.1:30139-123490 GCA_007258455.2 Sequoia sempervirens
CTAGCTATACAGAGAGTTGTGTACCATTTTTTAAATTCATTATTAAGAGTTTAAAGGAAGGTTCTTTTGTCTCTTGATTGATTCGATTCTCTTCCAAAGAATGAAAAATGACACTAGTATATTCCTCGCTAGTACAATTATCCTGAGTAGTAAGAAAAGGGCAACGCCAAAAAAATTCCATGCCGTTAGGACAATATTTTTCCAAGAAAAAGAATACACAACTGAGCAGGTATCTCCACTTACACACTCTGTAGTTAATTGTGTTAAGCAAGTGGCTATCATAGTAACCTCAGTTCTTTTCTTGAATAGGACATCCGTTTCTCCAATAAATGCACTTGGAACTAGTACCTATTACTCTGGCTAGAGTATTTGCATATTCAAGGATAAAGCAACTGAAACTAAAGCCTAAACTTAAGGCAGACTAAGGTTTGTTGAAACTGGTAGTGAGCTTGGTCTTGGACGTGATAGGTTCCTCATAGTGACAGTTGCCATGAGTTTTTTACATTGTCTCTGGAATTCAAATTGATATTGCTTTCGAAATCAATGAATAATTTATGGCGTTCACATTTTAGCGAATAACTGCACACTCATTTCGCTCTATCTTGTAGAATCTTCTTAATGTTTTGTTTATGCAGAGGGTTCATTATTTCATCAAATTTCATAGGTCGATAGTACTAGGAAAGTGGCAAAGTTTAATATTACGTATCCATAGTCCCCACCATTCCGCAATGACTCAAATCCTTTTGCACAGCAGCAAGGTCACGCTAGAGAGGCACGCGGTTGGGGGGAGGCTTCCAAATGAGATACTCCAATAAGCCAACTCAAGTATGCCAAGCAAGAGCTTATACGACATTTATCCTAAGTATAACGCCTGCATATCATGGGAGGAGGCATAAATACATTTCTTATTCATAAAAGAATTTATATCCATTATTCATACTCCATGCATGAATATTTTAAAATGTTAACAGAGCAAAGGTAAAAGAATATAGAATAGAGAGTTGTAACAAGATCGGTCTATAACGAAAATATGTGCTCAGAATGAACACGTTCAGGGTAGTGTAAAATCAATCATTAATCACGACGCAAATTACTTAGCGTACATAGGCTATATAAACATTATTCTAGAGTTGTGGGTCCAGACATATTACTACAGGCCATAAAATCTTTAATCACAGGTCGATGAACGAGATATTACATAGTGTTGAAATTGTTTAATATATGAAGGTTGATGGAAGAATGAAGTTGACTTAACATATGCAGGTTGATAGAATAATTAAGTCGATTTAACATATGTAGGTCGATGGAAGAAAAGTCTTTAACACTTGCAATCTTGGAAAGTCGAGATCCATGGCACCACACAAGTACTGGTCAAAGATCTTATTGAAACCCATTTACATCTGAATAAAGACCATTGGCGTAATGATTGCATATCAACAAATTTGACCACTTGAGTAAATTTTTTACATATGTAATTCAGAAGGACTAGGGTACTCTTATTAATAAGCTTCTGGATATAAGTATGTTTTGATCTCATATTCAATCAGTGTTGTGTTAGTCCCCATGAAATTCATATGGAGAGAGAGCAATGCATTTGAAATATATGATTTTTAGACACAATTAAAAATGTGCTCCATGTTAATTCCCATCCTTATATAAGATTTGAACTACATTCCATGGTCTACTGTCATGGTTTAATGGAGGTTTCAATGTACAGGATGAATTATTTGTTGTCCTATGCATGCATGGGATTCTAAGCCATTAAAGAGCAACACTTGTTGGAGGTTCAAATAATCTTGTTGGTTTAAGAAATTGAGATAATTTGGTTGGAGGTCCAAATATAGACTCATGGAAAATCATACAAGGTATCAAGAAAATCTTCAATTAAAGAGCAACACTTGTTTGATCAATTTAATTACATGGACATAGTTTATGGAAATGTGTGCCTTTGTGTAGATAAATATAAATTGTTTTATTTGGGGTCTTGAGCTTTCCACCTAGACTTAGCATATGCTAAAATGGGAACATTTTTCAAAAAATAAAATGAAAATCACCAAGTGTGTATGTGTATATATAGTATCATATACCATTATAGATATACACAACATTTTCCCTATAAATTTAGTCTTCCAATTGTCGATCCATGCACATTTTACTAAATATACATAGTAGATAGTTTCAAGTCATCTTATAAGGAATTGATTTAAACTTTTATATCTCTAATTTCTAGATTAAACATGATTCCATACTATAGATGTAGGGTCATATTAACTTTTTACAATGTCTAGTGGGTGTTTGATGTTATAATCTATGTTCTTTTCGATTTTGTAAATTTTAAAAAAATAGACATGACATTTGAAATCAATTAATTAATTAATTAATCAAAGAATTGATATCCATCCTAATATTTATATTTGATTTTATTCTAGTCATATTTAATATAGAATGTGTGAAGCAGTTGTAGAATCCTAATTAAGTGTTTTAATTTATTTTCTTTAGAAAACATCTTCATATGATCCATGATGTAATATTTTGGGTGACAACTAATTGTAGAAATGATGTATTGGGTAGTTAAGCCAAACTCCTTTGTTTAATATATCTATTGTAAGTATATTGTGGGCCCATAACCCAAAATTCCTTGGATTCACATCTTAAACTTGGAAAATTGACATTGTTTTGGAATGACTTGGTGAGAATAATATAACATTATTATAGGATATGAAACCAAATATGCTCTTAGGCTTAGACATGGGGACATGCCAAATCTTACAAGGGGAGAGGCTAGCTATTCCAACCTTTTCTAGGATATGCAAGTAGGTTATGTGATGTTTAAATCTTTCACATGTTTGTTTTACATAAATCATTTTAGTGAATTTTCCTATGTTGTTAAACTTATATAGGGTTATTGAAGATTCATATCAATAATTTGGACCTAGTAGTTTTATCAAGTACCTTGTGGGTAGTCATAACCTATTGTTGTTTTCTTTGCTTAAAGTTCTTAATGGGATTTTTTTTCTATTGTAATTTATTATTGGACTTGGTCAACCCAATAACCTTGTATGATTTCCTTATTATACTAAGATTCTATTTGTACACTAATTTTGATATATAAAAGAGGATATTCATGTAGTCTGAAATGTATGAATACCATCTTGGAATGTATGTTGAATTTATAGATTATAATTTTATAAATTATGAGTGACCACATAATATTGGAGATGAATAGCGATCATTGTGTGATTACATTGTAATACTTTAATAATTTAAAGGAGTTACATGAGTGAGTAAAATGATAAAGTTGAAGGATAGGAGGTTAAGTACATAAACTATAATTATCTTTTCAATTATACATTCATGATATATTTCATAAGACATATATTGTTCTCATCATAATTTGAATTGGAAAAGTGATTTTATTAAAATTACTTATGAGTTTACAGAAGTAAATAATGTAGATAAAGTAAGTATTATAAAAATACAAGTATTTAATGTTAGTATAGATTCAATTAATGATCATATGTTTCTTTGAGTTGTGATGCAGATGCATCTTGTGCTATTGAGGACAATAGTTAATTTACAAGGGGAGAATTGTTATGTGACTTTTTCCCCAAGATAGAGAAAGTTATAAAATAACCCTTTAAAAATTTAAAAAGGGAGATATAAAGATAAAGGATATTGTGATCCTTTGGTTAAAAGAGATTAATAAAGAATATGTATAAATACCTTAAAAAGGGGGAAGAATAATTATTAGAGGCAACCTTTGTCAAAGGGTGTGATGGTTTGGAAACCACCCCTTAAGACCTATATAAAGCATTTGTGTGAGACATGGAAAACATTCAAGGATGGAGAACATTCAAGGAGAGAAGAGAAAAAGGAAAGAGGGAATAAAAGGGCACAAAGGGTGTGTGTCTAAGATTGGGTATAGCATACACGAGAGTGTGATGTAGGAGCATCCAATGGTGTAGGGCAATCTTGCATCACCCAAAATAGTTAAATTTCAAGTTTATCATTTTTAGATGTTTTTTACATTTTGATACCCTTTTCATCATAATGAAATTCCCAATTTATGGTTTTTATTTTCTATTCTGGGTTGAAAGATATTGCAGTTTTAGTTTCCTAGATTTGCACCGAAAATGTTCGAGTTAGATTTGAGGCACTTAGAGCTTCGGAATGGCCCTGAAACTTTTTGAAATTGGTGTAGAAATTTGTGAGTGCGTTCTTGACGAGACCTTTCCAGCGGTTCAAGCGGTTTTACCATCGAGCCTCAGTCAAAAGTTATGGCCTCGAAGTTGGCACTTTCTAGAAGATACAATTGCAAATGTTCTTTTTGAAATTTGAACTTCAAGTTGTAATTTTGGCTCCAAAGCCTAAACTCAAATTTTAATGTTGTTTTGGCTCCAAACTAAAAGGAGCTCTATTTATGGGCAGAGCTTCTAGTATTTTTGGGTAACTTTTGGGGGGACAAGCTGCATATTGTGAAAGGGTTGATACGTAACTTTACGTGGCTTGCATTTGTTGTAGAACTTGGGGATTTGAGATCCTCTACATGTAAGCTCCATTTTCTAAATAATAAAATTATTCTCTCTTATTTGTGGGTTATTTTTAAATGTCTCAGTTTAAGCCCTCATCGAGTGTCTTGGCTAGGGCTGAGTTTATGCCCTAAAGGCATGTTGGGTTCTATGTAAGAACTATTTTATACTGTGAAGGTAGGTTGGTTCTATGCAATCTGAACATGTTCCTTTGGGGGTGTTTGTGCCGATAAATAGCCTATATCTATAACCATTCCTCTGAGTCTCATATAACAATCTTTCCATGACTTTAAGATAGGTATTAAGAACCATTGATTCAATAATATTGGGAATATTATTTATATGATTTGGTGTTAATATGATTCATCTATGTGGAGGTGTTATTCCATTTACTATGTTGATTATTTAATTGTCAAACATTTGTAACTTACATTAATTATTCACATTTATTTTGATAATATTGCATATTATAAATTATATTAACTCTAATATTTGTTATATTAAATCCACTGCTAATACTTAATAACCATAAGAAGAAAAGTGGCATTACACATATTGATTCTATTGGCACCTATAAATTTGATAAATTTATAGTTCTTAGTTGTTCTTGTTGTCACTTTGTGCTACCCTCTTGTGATTCCCATCAATTATTTAACCTATTTGAGAAACCTTAATAGTTTATCATGTTAGTGTAGTATTAAATTTTCACTTAGGGTTAATCACGTAGGTGGTTTTTTCTTGTATCAGGTAGTTGTTTACTTGTCACATATTTCATGCCTTTAAAAGGCTTGTATACTATGTATTTTATCATCTCATTAGAATATATTTTCATCTCTAGTGAAACAACATAGTGCTTCTCTCGCCTGTGAAGATTTATTTGTAGGTTGTGCTCCTAGGAGGTGGTTGACACCAACATGGTATCAAAGCCAACTAACTACAACTCCCTCTACTAAGAGTTTTCATTCGAGCTTGATACCATTTATTTGCTAAATTTTTTCGGCATTTGAAATTTATTAAATTTCACAGTTTCCTTATTTTCGATTATTTGTTTAAGAGAGGTGTGATTAAAGGCTATGAGATGTTGGCTTGATAAAAACCCTCTGCTCCATGATTTTTGTGATTTCCCTGTTATTGGCATTAGTTCTTGTGAATGTTGAAGTCATGAATTTTAAAAGAGAGGTCACATTTTTTATTCCATAGTTCTTGGAATTCCTGTACATGATAGCCATGATAAACATTTCCTATCGCGTCAGAAATAGAAGTGTGATTTTTGTGTGGGAGCTACAATTTGATCTCCTATTGCTAGTGATTGGAGGGGCCATGCAAGAGTCTTGAAAATTCTGCTTCACTATTTACAAACCTTTCATCACCAGGTTTCTCAAGGAATACACAAAATGTGTGGGGTAGGCACACTTGTCTATCTTGTTGTTGTTTGCGCATTTTGAGGCCATAAAGTTCATTTCATAGGCTATGTTTGGTGATTTGGCACACATTTTTGTGAGACTCGTGTTGAATTTTTTGGGTGTTTGGTGATCTTTTTCATTGGTCAAAGGCTATAGAGAGGCGATTCGACCCATTCTTGGGTGCAACAGAGAGGCATTTTATGTAGCTTTTGTTTTTATGCAACAACAAAAGCATTTAAAATACATTTGAAGTCATTGTAAATTTATGTTGAAGGTGTGATTTTTTTGGTGACTACAAATTTGAAAGCATATCAATCTCACTGGAGGCCTTACATTTTTTTAAACTTTATAATTTATAAATTTTCCTCTAAATATTTAGGGTTTCAATGCTACACAACTAAAGTGGTGTGGGCCTAAATGTTTTTTGAAGTTGTTTTGCCTCAAATGGGATAAATAATCCCACATTCTCTAGGTGCGGGAGTCCTTTTGTGTTCATATACAACTCTTCACCTTTGGTTGTTATGAGCAAGTCTCACAAGTTGTGAAGATGTCTCTTGCATGTGGTGATTGGTGCTACTATTCCCTCTAGAGTTTTGTTGGTGTTGTCTTGAAGATCAGGCATGGACCCCACCAAATTTTGCACCAAATCATCATTTTTAATCTTATAAAATTGTTTTTTGGAGGCTTTTATAACTATCTTTGAAATTTTTGAAGAATTTCCAGTTATAATGGTTTCTTTCGAGAAAGGGAACTTTAGGCAATGGAGTGATTTTATTCTATCATCTTAGTGAGTACAATCTATTTCCATATTTGTATAATGGCGTTCCTATACTAGACACATGTAGTAGGTATATGATTCAGAAAAGATATATATAGGGATCAAGTATTTAGACTTATTTATGAGAATATAAATGATGATGACCTTTTGGATTCACTTGTTCATTTTGAGTACCTTTGTGCTCTGTGGACTTACTGATGAGGGCCACACCACCCAAAACCCACATAAATCACAATAATAGATACCAACATAGAAGATGTGAGACAAAAAAATGACTCACTTTCAATTATTTTTAGAAAATGAAATTACAAATTCGAAGCTTACATGCTATAGCCTCATGGGCTTGATTCATTACAAGAAAGTCAACTCTGAAAAGAAAATCTACTATTCATAACCAAAATTTGCACTATCAAGGCCACCTTCTACAACCCCCACTTAACCCCTTTTATTTTCCCTAATAACTGCCCTAGAATGTTCTAGAAAGTTCAATTTTCCAATTTTTGTTTTGGCACCAAAAGTCCCACTATTTGATTTCTGGCCTAGGAAGAAATTTTTATAAAATTCACTTTTTTGAGGACCAACTTTGCGGGGCCATAAATTTTGATCTGGGTGTCCATTTTTTTATTATTGCATATCGTTGGAAATCTCTCAACGAGCTGTACAACACGTGAACCAACCATAGGCTAGTTTAACCACTTCTTGACCTGTTTTGGGGCCTCTAAAGTTTTATATCTGAATTTGAAGCTGCATTGGAGAAATTTCTCGAGACATAAAATTTAATTTCTCCCAAATTGTGCAGGGTATTGAGTTGATTCCTTTGTGGCCGAATTTTTTTTTTAGTTATGCTCCTTGGGGTAAATTTTTAGGTCCATAAAGCCCATTTAGGATGACTTATTATAAATACGGAGTGACCATTTTTTGCTATTTTTGATGCCTGTCTGTCTTACACCCCTTTATTGCCATTGTGGGACTCAAAAAAATGAAGAAAATAAAGAATTTTTTTTTTTTGGGTGATGTAAGATTTCCCTACATCGTGGGATGCTCCTGCATTAGACACCCAAGGTAATTTGAAAAGTGACCCTATCACTTCTCAAGAGTTAGAGGGAAACCAAGATGGTTAACCTCAACATCAGACAACCAAGATGAATCTTCAACAGGTCTTCCTCTCCATTTCACCAAGTAATCTGCATATTTCTTGTTTCTCATGCTTCTACCCACACAACTATCCAAGATTTCTTCTATCTCTTCCTTCTCTAAAGTAGGTGCTGGAATTTTCAAGTTTTCATTTATCAGCCCATCCTCTATATCACCTTCACGATACTCTATCAAATCAGCAATATTGAACATAGGAGAAATGTTTATTTCACTAGGAAAGTCTACCTCATAAGCATTTCCTAAATCATGCTTCTTCAAGATCTTGCATAATCCAAACTTCTTCATCTTTAACTTGTTGTATGTACGAACTAGGAACCTTTTCTTTCATAAATGAACCATGACTTCATCTACTACCTGGAACTCATTATACTTCCTTTTCTTATCTTCTTGAGCCTTATATTATGAGTTCATATCATTGATATGTTTCTTCACCTCTTCATGCAAATTCTTTAGGCACTCAACAAAATCTTCAACCTCAACACTACTCTTCTCCCCCTTATCCATCTTTCTTAGTTTAGAACTAGTTATTGGACTACTCCCATATACAATTTGGAATGGTGATTTACCAGTTCTCCTATTGATAGAATTGTTGTAAGTGAATTTTTCCTATGGTATAATCAAATCCTATCCCTTAAGCTTATCTCCAACTAGGCATCTTAGCAAGTTGCCCAAACTCCTATTCACTACCTCTGTTTGTCCACTAGCCTGTGGATTGTGTGCATAACTAAACTTTAAATATGTCTTTAGCTTCTTCCATAATGCCCTCCAAAAATAACCAACAAATTTGGTATCTCTATTTGAGACTATACTCTTTGGTAGACCATGTAGTCTCACCACCTCTCTAAAAAATAACTTTGCAACATGAACAACATCACTGGTCTTATGAAATGTAATGAAATGTGTCATATTTGAAAATATATCCATTAAAAATATGGAATCATGCCCTCTTTGTGTCCTTGGCAAGCCAAGAACAAGAATCCCATTACTAATATCCTCCCATGGCCTCTTAGGTATAAGTAATGGATAATACAATCTAGTATTCTAATTTTCTCCTTTCACCATTTTGAAATGCTCTACAACTTTGTACAAACTTCTTCACATCTTATTGTAGCTGCGGTATGTAATTCTCATTGACAAGGCAATAGTCTTATCTTGACCAAAATGTCTAGCCAATCCTCCATTATGCTTCTCCTTGATTAGATTCTCTCTCATAGAACTCCTTGGAATGCAATTGGGTTCCTCTAAACAACATCCCATCTTGGATTAAGAAATCCAACCATCTTGTCTATCAAATACTTAGCAGGGTTCCAAACAAAGCCTTCAATCTTCTACAAAGTCCTATAGATCTTTTTGGATACAAACTCTTGAGTTCATTGAACCAAACAACCTCTATATTCATCTCCTCCTTAATTTTTTTCCTTCTACTTATGGCATCGCAACTTGGTTTGACCTTCCTCCTATGAAAAAGTATAACTATGCAAAAACTCAACCCATTTTAAGTGCCTTTGATTCAACTTTCCTTAACTATTGAGATACTGTAAAGTCTAGTGATCAATATATAAATCAAATTCTTTTGGTAACAAATAGTGTCTCTATTTGCTAAAATCACGAATATAGCATAAAACTCTTGATCATAGACAAAATATTTCTTCATAGCATCATTTACCTTCTCCCATAAAAATGAGCCTTGAGCTTACCTTCTTGACTCAAAAACTCTATGGTAGTGCCACTATCATAACAATCTCTGAAAGACCTTATTATGAAATATAGAAGTGCCAAAATAGGTTTCTCTGTAACTTTCTTCTTCAACATATCAAAACTTTTGGCTGCTCCTATAGTCCACTTAAACTCTTTTCTATCCCCTTTCATTGCTTCAGTTAGGGATGCACAAATACTACTAAAACTCTTAATAAAATTTCTATAAGCTTGCTAGACCATGAAATGACCTTACCTCTCTAACACTCCTCAAGGTAGGACATTCAATGATAGCTATCACCTTCTCTAGATCCATTTTAAGACCCTCTACTAAGACAACAAATCCCAAATACACCAACTTTCTCTTCACAAAACTACATTTCTTCAAATTAATCAATAGCTTCTCCTCCTTTAGCTTCTCAAAATTTTAGGATATGCATCAGGTGCTCCTCCAAATACCTCCTTTTATTGAAAATAAAATATCATCCAAATAAACAATAACAAATTTTTCCTTAAAACTATTTTAATACTCATTCATCACATACATAAGTAATGCCCACGGTGCATTGGTTATCCCAAAAGGAATGACTAACCACTCATATAATCCTTCTTGGTTTTAAAGGTTGTCTTCCATTATCTCCTTCTCTAATATGGATCTAGTGATATCCGCTCTTCAAATCTATCTTTGTGAAGTATTCAACTCCACTCAAACAATCCATAATGTTATCCATCCTTGGAAAGGGGAATCTATACTTGACGGTGATCTTGTTGATGACTCTATAATCTATACACATCTTTCATTCCCCATCCTTCTTTTGGTGCTGAAATGCTTGTAGGTACTACACATGGACTCAAACTCTCTTGAATCAATCCACTCCACAACTCTTACACTTGTCTGTTCAACTCTTCGCTCTCTGCTAGAGTCATACAATGAGCTGCCTTATTTGGAAAATTGGCTCCAAGAATCAAGTCCATCTAGTGACTAATATTTCTTACTACAGGAAAACCTTTAGGTACATTATTAGAAATAATAGCTTGAAACTCATTCAACAAATCTGAAACCTCTATAGGTACCTCAATAGTATCTTCTTTATCAACTCTAGGGATCAATGCAAAACACATATGCTTAGGCTTCATACCTTCTAGGAATTTTCTTCCATGAACCAAAAAAATTCTTGTATTATTGCTTACCTTTTCCTCTACCTCTTTCAAGGGATTCAACTTATGACAAACTCCATCCTTTGTCAAAGAATAGGTGTTGGCATATCCATCATGTACCACTTGTTGATCAAACTGCCACCGTCTGCCTAACAACATATAACAAACATCCATAGGAATAATATCACATAATACTTCATCATGATAATTTCCAATCTCAAACTTTACCAAACATTGTTCATTTACCAAGGCCTTATGGCCCTTCTACAACCAATAAATACAGTATGGGTTCAGATGCCCTTCTCTCCAACCACAACTTACTAACCATTTCTTCTGAATCAAGGTTATTAGTACTACCTCCATCAATAATAACATTACAAACTTTACCTTCACACTTACATCTATTGTGAAATAAATTATTCATTTGAGTTGGCTCCTTCTCCTCATTGAACAAGGCTCTTCTAGTAACAAGAACCTCTCCTCTTGTTGCATCCTTAGAATGTGAAGACTCAACATCTTCATCAACATGTGCAACTCATGCATTACCCTCAGGTCTTTTATTTGTCCTTCCTTGATGTTGAGGACACTCATAGGCTCTATGTCCTTCTTCTCCACATCAGAAATAGGTTCCACAGAAGCCTCCTTTTCTTGGTCCTTGTCCAGATCCTCCCCTTACTCTTTGGTCTCCATTATTCTAATCACGAGGATGGTAGGTGTTATCTCCTTTCTAGTTTTGGATGCTATTGGATCCTTCACCCATATTTTGATCTTCATTTTGACCTCCATATGATTGTCCACCGGTCTTTCCTCCATGACCTCCACCTCATTGTTTGATCATAAACCTCTTTTTCAGTCGTTCTTCAACCTTTAGAGAAAACTGATAAGTGTCCTCAATGGTGGTCATTCTTACTAGTGGCAATTCTTCCTATATTCTTGGCTTGAACTCGTTAATATAACATGCAACTTTCTCTTTATTCACCTTAGAATGTCCTATCTGAATCAGGACCTTGTGAAATTCCTCAGTGTATTATTTCACCATCCTTTTTCCTTGCCTCAAGCTCTACATCTTCTTGAGTAGCTCTAATTCGTAATCGACTGGAATAAATTGTTTCTTCAATTTTGACACCATTCTATCCCATCTGGAAATTTTATCTTTCCCTTTTCTTCCTCCTTCTAATTGGACCTATTTCCAGCATATGCTGGCATGAAATTTAAATTTTGTCTTTTCAAATCTCACTCTGTGAGGATCTTCAATCTCCTCAAAATAAAAATATTCCTCCATGTCATTGATCCAATCAATCAATTCTCCAGGATTTTGATTTCCACTAAAAGTTGAAACCTCCATTTTAGTTCTCTTCCCAATGCTTGAGATCGCTCGTAAAAATCTTCTTTCTCATAATTTTTTAATTTTTATTATTTTTAAAATAATTTTTTTTTCCATTAATATGATAAAAATAATTAGTCTATAGGCTACATATAGTGTGAGATCTGAGTTGTGAGATTTGAGTCTGAAACAAGTCTCACCAAATCACTAGTGAGTCATGGGAAAACAATTTTCAACTTCCTTTAATGGTAACTCAGTTGTCACTTAGGGCAGGTCATCTGATGCTACTTAGCTTATTTTGGATAGCAACCATTGCTCAACTTTTTTAGGAATTATTTGTGGAGCTAGTGGTCCTATGAATATTAGATTTTGATTATTTTTAATCAACTTAAATTTATTTTTATAGTATTAATAATGATTTGTGTAGTGAAAAAATAGAAAAAAAATTGAAAGTAAATATTAAAAAAAAGGAAATATTCCAAATTATTCTATTCTCATAGTAAAACTTATGCATGGGAACACTCCAGCTGAAAACACATTTAAGCAATCATATGGGAATATGGGATTAATGGTAAAAGCCTCCAATTTCATTCGCATTGCTTTATATTTTAAATATGCATGCAAATATTTCAAAATCAAATGATAATATTTCAAAATATGCTTCATTTCCCCTACTCCACGTGAACTTTACATAATTTGTTTTAGCCCCCGCCAAAACTTAGGGAAGTAAATCCCTACATCAAATAATTTTTTGAGGAACTGGGCCAAAAGAAAGTGGAATAAAAAGGAGAATGCCAAACAGCTGGGTTTCAAGAACTCATTCAGAGGAGCTTGAATGAAAAAATGAGTAGTCGAGGAACACGGTATCCTCAACAATATTGTCAGTTGTAAACCACAAACGTTGATTTCTTAGAAGATAGAAGCAAATCCTTGCAAGGAGATAGAATTAAGGATATTGAATGTGATTTGAGCTTTAAGAATGGTTCATGTGATATGAGAAAGGGGAGGATTCTATTGGTAACAAGGAGTCTGAAAGGGTTAAGGATATTAGTTCAATTTAGTTTAGAGTTTGTTGTTTTCAGATTAAACTGTTTGTTTTTTTTTTGAATAAACGTTTTAGATCACACACTGTGATCCATCATCAAAATGCAAAAAGAGTTTTAGTAGTAGGAGATTGCAAATTAAAACTAGTTATAAAAGAGGAGGTGAGGGGAAGTTTACACAAGAATCAAGAATCAAGATGGTTTCTTGTGTAAACTTCCCCTCACCTCCTCCTTTATAACTGTTTTGATCTGCAATCTTCTACTCAACTCTTTTTACATCTTGATGATGGATAAGGAGTGTAATCTGAAATGTTGATCCAAAAACAAACACATAGTTTAATCCAGAAGCAACAAAATATTATAGATATGGATTTTGGAAATCTAATGTCTTTGATCAATTCAATTAGTTCGCCTTTTTACAAGTTTTTCTTCGTCAAACAAGAGAAGAAAAAAATGGAGGATTTGAGTCTTGGAGATTTCCTTCATATGAAGTTTTCTAGTTGCTCTAACTTATCTTTAAATCTTGGATTGGTGTTTTATAAAAGGAAGAAAAAATAGGAAGCTGTCTAACTTCAATATTTTAGTGGGTAGTGTAGAAGTTTGAGTTTTAGCTTTCTACTTCAAGCTGACTTAGGATGATATGTGCTTTTGGATTATAGTTTGTATATTGATTTTGAGTTTGTAGATGTTGGTTACAATTTGAGAGATGTGTTTCTTGTAGTTGTGTTCTTGTTAATCTTTGTGCTTCATTGTTGTTCTTGGTCTTCTCTTTGTAAAAGAGTTTAGACCCTTTTAAAAATCCTTATTTCACTCTTAATAATTTTAAAATGTAAATTTTTTTAACTCTTTTCCTTTATCTCCAAGAAATAAATATTTACAAGAGCCCTTCATGGTGAAGATTAAATTCAACATCAAAGTTAGAGTTGGATTTGGAGTTATGTTAAAGCCATATAATTTTATTTATTTATTATCTTGTGAAAAATTGTAGTAAAATAGGTACTTTTTTTTTCCTTCTTTGATTTTTAATTAGAAAAGACACATAGATAAAATCATACAATAATATTAAGAATACTCATTTTTAATTATTTATGATATAATATCCATGATGAAGATACTTAACCTATTGAATGAATATTCTTTAAAGAATTATAAAGCCTTGGCTTTAATAAGGGCTTCATTTCATAGAGATGTGTTTCAACATATATAATTTGTAAATTGTTTTATAGCGCACTTCAAAAGTTAAGAAATCTACATGATTTTCATTTCAAATTGGATTGTTTAGTTGTAATTCAACTTGTTCAACCTTGAATTAAAAATGGTGATATCATGAGTTTAGCTTCTAAACTTTGAGCCATTAAACAAGATGTTGACACTATTAGTGGACAAGTTCATATCTATCAGCTTACGACTCTCATAAAGATAGCCCTTCTGACCCATTCAACCTACTTGGAGTCTCTACAAGAAAATAATCAATTGAAGATAATCACTTTTGATCTATTGGTTGAATGAGAAAAATGTTTGCAAGAGATATTGACAACACTTGTGAAAATGTCTTTCCCAACAAAAAGATAAGCCTTCTAACAAGAACTTCTCTTCTAGAGGTGGTCAACATAATCAAGGAATAGGTGGAGGCCAATGGAGGAATAAATGAAGAGGAGGTAAAACTAGCAAAGGGCAATTTTAATGTGACAACTAGAATGATAGGTAACACTAATATTGTAAATAATGTGTCCCAAAAGGGAGCCATGAAGGTCACGAATGAAATTTATATTGTGGTAAAAGATAGTCTTCTTTCAAACAAAAAGATACAACCAATCATGACAATAAATAATTAGGAAAAACCTAGTTTGCGTGTTTAGTAGTGATCATGATGAATGCACTTTTTGTATCAAATCATGCCTACTATACTTTAGTGAATGCATGTCATGATGCTTAGGTATTAGATATTGGAGGCACATAATTTCTAACATTTTGGTGACTATTATGAAGAGTTTCATGAAGAAGTTTGTGGCCTTGTCTGTGTGGTAGATAAAATAAGTCTCAAGCTTGTCGGATAACGAAACCATTGGATCAAGCCATTAGAACTTCCAGATTCTGTACTTCATAATGTGTCGTATCTTCCTTAATTTTGGTGTAGCTTGTTTTCACTAGTGTTGATTTAGGAGGAAGGCCACTCCATTTTGTGTTGTCTATCTTCATAATGTGTTATTTCTTCCTCAATATTGACAACACTTATGAAAATATGTCTTGCCCAACAAAAAGATAATCCTTCTAACAAGAATTTATCTTCTAGAGGTGGTCAACATAATCAAGGAATAGGTGGAGGCCAATGAATAAATAAAGGAAGAAGAGGTAAAACTAGCAAAGGAAAATTTTAATTTGACAAATAGAATGATAGGTAACATTTATATTGCAAATAATGTGGTCCAAAAGGTAGCCATTGATATAGAGGGTACTCCCCTCTCTCAATAAAACACAAAAATAAAACTCACGGACAATTCTCTACCTCAATTTAACACAACAAAAATTTGCAAGAAAATACAATATATTTTACTAATTACATCAAACATACTACATATGATGTTCAAACAATTTTTTCGAGCATACAAAATCTTCCTCTCTAATACCGCAGCCTCTATTCATAATTCTAATATGCTAACACTTAAATTCAATATTAGCACGGCATTATTGAAATCTTTTGCAATCCTTATTAAATACAGCCTCATTTTACTCATCTGCGCACCATGCTCTCATATATTTCTGTTTATTTATTTTTCTGCAGCCGTGTACACCATGATGCCAAATTTGCAATTAAGTTCATTTGGAAGCCTCCATTCTCCTCTATCTGTCATGCCACTTATATCCTCAACTGTTGTCCCTTTTTTCTCTACAATTTCTAATTAGGCACAACTCCTTAGTTCTTGTGATTTTGCATATTAAAAAAAAAAAAGCTTGAAATCTCCATTTCTGCACAAAACTTTTCATATTCTTGAGGTTGTATGGATTTTCCTTTCTTCAACATTCCTTGTTCCCTAGAAATTTATATTAACTCTTGATTTATATTCTAACTTCATTCTTTTCTCACATGTGAGGCTTCCACATTCTTTTCCAGCAACATTTTTATTGCATTTTAATTTCTTTAAATTATCTTATGCTAAGAAATGAATAATCTCTAAAATCAATTGATAAAATAAATTTATTTTTTATCCTCTTTCTTGTAGCTATGCATTTCTTTATATTATTTCCCAGTTTGTCTTCTAATCATTTTTTAAAAGTCTCATTTAACTCCTTTTTTTGGATTTAATAAAATGTTGAATATCGTCATTTGTCAAACTTACACGCTCCCACATTGTTGTAAATATAGACATCAAACTTAATCATATAAATTAACCTTTATTTCTTCAAAAATCTTATCTCAAAACTCTACTATCAATTTAGAGAAGACTAAATAAATCAATTTGATCAGATTGGGTGTAGTAGGAAAAACGCTCAAAGTCCTCCAATTCACACAAAAATTTGTGAGAAGGCGTAGAATGATATTCCTAGATGCCTTGCAAAATAATTTTTTCTCAAAACCTCCAAAAATAAATTCATCATGATTACTACTACACAGGCAAACTAGGTTGCTCCTTTTTGTATCTTTTTGTTTTCAAAAGAAGACAATATCTTATACCACAATATAAATTTCATTCACGACCTTCATGATTGATGCAAGAGCATCTCAAGTGAACGTGTAATC
Source organism: Sequoia sempervirens (assembly GCA_007258455.2). Lineage (NCBI taxonomy): Eukaryota > Viridiplantae > Streptophyta > Pinopsida > Cupressales > Cupressaceae > Sequoia > Sequoia sempervirens. The sequence goes on from VDFB02036549.1 coordinate 46,964, forward strand.
AAAATGAAATTAAACACAATTTGATTGTTCTAAATACTCTCCAACCAAAATAATATAATTGAAAGAATGACTAAACATTCAATTTTTTCATCTTCACTATTCTCTAATTCTTCATTTTAAATAATTAGAAAATAAACTTATTTTTCAACCACAATAAACAATTATTTTGAAATATGTTTAGGGTCATATAAATAAGTTCTTCCCTCCTTTTTATCTCTCTAACAATTTAGCAACCTAAGCAATTAATGAAAAATTAGAAGCAATAAAAGTAGAAGATCAAAGACATAATTCAAGTCAATTACAGTCTACAACTCATCAACAAATTCATGTTCAAATATTTATGATGTTTCTTATTTTTTTATTATTATGTGTTAACATGATTTCAAGGAAACCTCTTCATCATTCTTGTGTGATATTGGCATAGATGCATTTGTCCAAAAAGTGTTTCAAATCTAAGTGGTAATATATACATGAGTAACGAACCGTATACTATTCTGAAAGGAAATTTGAGTTTTTAGTGTCTAATATACTTAGTATCTTTGTTCAATAGAGAATGGAAAATATTTACTAGTTCTAATACAAACTTTTAAATAAAGTTTATCTTTCCAAAAAAAAATGATCTTGCACTTTCTTTTCTTTGACAAGAGAAATCTTGAGAATAGTTTTGATTATTTCCAGGTCTATAGATATACCCTTCTCAAATATGATACAGCCCAAGATTTTTCTTTAGTAACACAAACAATACACTTCTTAATATTTAGTGATATTACATAATTTATACACCTCTAGAACATTATTTTATTAGGTCTTCTTCATAGTTTTCTCTATTTTTAGAAAAGAAAGTAAGAATATTTTTTTTACTATAGACACAACCATATACAATGAAAGAGAAATATTTTGATCCTAAGTTGAATATTATTTTTAGATTCTCCATTATAGCCAAGGCACTTTAGATTGGAAAACAATCACTTGAGTCATTTAAAAAAAAATCAATCTAAGTACCATTATTTCTATTTCTATTTCCACATTTAATTATTTTTTACTTTTTTCATTTTCTTTATTATTATTTTTTTTTTTATATTTTAAAATACAAATGTCTTCAATCCCATTACACCGAGTAAGTTTAATAATAAACAATGTTATTATGGTGGAAATTTCACACCCATGCTCTTTTCCCTTTTGATTAGAGTGTGCTAAATGTAATGACTAGTATACAAGTAACATATTCTAACATGAACTCGATTCATAACAACAACACCATATTTTCTAGAAATAAGTTACTAACTGACCAGTCATCCCCATCTCCCTATTTTGGGCCTCCAAAAGAAAGTCTGTCACTATTATACCGAAATTATTTATTTGTCATTGTTTCATTTGTAATATTATTCTTATTCAAATAAAAAAATGTAGTGGATTAGTTACTAGTTTTTTTTGCTTTCCATGTAGGTTGTCCCTTTTTATTCATATCACCAACTAGCCTTTTTTTAGGATTACCCTTGAATAATAACCTTCTTTTGTCCATACTAATTCTTCACAATTAATATTACTAGGATTGTATCAATAGAGTCACCAACCTTCATGCGAAATAAACTTTGAGAATCTAAAATTTATTTAATTTTTTAACTCTTTTCAAAAAAAAATTATTATAGGCACTCCCCAATGGAATCACCAATCTGTTGGTTATGTAACTTACTATTAATGATCTTTGAGAAGTTACAAATTTATATATTCAAGGTTACTAAGAATATGGACCAATGAATGAGACATGGATATGTCTCTCTTATATTTGAGACTCTAAAAAACCTAGGTGGTTACACCTCAAATGATACTAGATTTTATATGAACAATGAGTTTATTATAGTAAACAACACACTATATTCAAGAGCTCATTCATGACAAGTCATTATCTATTATTGCTCGAATTCTGATTAAGTTGCCAACATTTTTATAATGCTTCATAGAAATAAAATATCTTCATTTGAAGTCTTTATTGGCAGTGTAGGAGGATTCATCTTCTTGGGGGCCTACCATGTCCTTCCTTACTCTCAAGGTCTTTTATCTCTCTATTTGGGAGAATTCTCTCTTTTCTTAGGCTGATTTTTCTCTTTGATTTTTTTATTTTTTTGTGTTATGTTCATGGATACCTCATCATGATTCATTTTTCACAATCCATCTTTTCACCCACCTAAGCTACACTTAAAGAGGCATGTTAGAGTAGGTTTTATTTTCCAAGTGGGTATTTATTTCCTATTATATATGTTTTCACTACACTTTTTAATCAAGATTACTTAGATTAATAAATTAGGCATGAGTGTGAGTGGTGTGGATTCTTAACATCTCTTATGGGAGTTATGTATTTTTATTCTTGATTTTTTTTGGTGTTCTCTCCTTATCGGTTGTATTTTCCACCCCCTCTCACTCAATCTATATATACTCACTCTCCTAGTTTTTTGGTATCACTTTGTATCTTATAGCTTCATGTTGTTATACTTTCCTAATGCTATTTTTCTTCTTGAATATTTTTATTACTCCCTTGGAGACTAACTTTTAATGCTATTTTGGTTTCTTTAATCATCTATATTTCTAGTTTTATAGTTTCTATTTCTTACACTAAATCTTAGGTTATCATATGTTTCATGAATTCTAAAAATAATGGCAATAGACTTAATTGTATATACTTGTGAAAATTTCAACAAATATTTAATTTTTTTAATAGTATTTTTAGTGTTGAAAAAATAATAATAATTTATTTAATTATTGTATAATATAATCTAAAATAAAATTATAAATAAAATGACATTGAATTGCATTGTAATTAGAAAGAGATAAATGTTTAAATCAAATAAACAATTATTTCTTAGTAGACATGATTTTGGGCTTATATATAACAATTTTGGTTGACTATTTCTTTGTGGTTAACCTTTGTTGTTTTTTGTCTTAATTTTGCTCCCGGACTATATGTCCTAATTCTTTTTAAAGAGTTTGGTGTGGAATCTATCTCAATTTATTCCTCATCTTGATTATCACAAAGTGATTTGACATGATACAAATTTCACATAGTTAAATCAAAGGAAGTCTATTTCAATATATTGTGTAAGTTTTTTGCTTCAACATTTTGGATTGCACTAAAATAGATTGAATATTAGAAAAGTGGTAGGAGAAAGGTGTAGAGAAAAAGAAATAATATAGAGGAAAAATAATAATAAAGAAGAGGAAATATGTATTAAAATATTATTTAAATGAACTAGTACTTATAATATGAAAATAATTAAAAAAATTGGAAATATACTCATATATTAAAATTATAATACAACGAAGAAAATTGATAGTATTATAAGTATAATAAACACTAAAAATACATTTAGAGACAGAAAGAAAGGAATGATTAAAGTAAAAAGACAAAGTTGAAAATATGATTATAAATAAATCTAACAAATGTTGTGTAGTGACTAGTCCTATTGTTATAATATGCATAGAAAATAATTTATTGCTTGAGTTATTCTTTAATAGTTCAAGTTAGATGTGTGTTTCATAAAAAAAATAAGGTGTTTAAATAAAAACATCTCAAATATAAATATTTTGTTTTAATTTGTAAAAGTGATGAAAACCTAGAAACTAGTGCAAGAAATAGATGTTATAAAATTGTAAATACAAATGATTTATGAAATAAAAATAAAATGACAGAGTCTTTAGGAAAATAATGGAAATGTTAAGAAAATAAAATAGCATTAAGAGAGTTCAAAATCATGAAGCTACATTCATGATAAAGTCTATATTCTGGTTATGGAAATTAGAAGGGATAGGGGAAATAGAAAGCTTTGGATCAGCTAGAGCAAGTATATTAATTATGTCCTTGAGAGGTTTAGTATGACAAATTTCAAGTAGTTAGTTGTTCCAGTGTTGCAGTGAACAAAGCTATTTATTGAAGATTGTACAAAGTATCCTATTATGGAGGGCATGACCAGGGTGCCTTATGCAAGTGTAGTTGGAAGTTTAATGTACACAATGGTTTATACTAGGCCAGATATTACCCAAGCAATCGAAGTACTTAGTCGATTTATGGCTAATCCAAGAAACTGCATTGGGATTTCGTGAAGAGAGTTTCCATGTATTTGAAGGGTACTTCAAAGTATGCTTTGTGTTATCATGGAAACTCGGTTGGATCATAGAGGAATCTTAGCATTCATCGGTATGTGGATTCTAATTGGGCAAAGGACATTGATAACAAAAGATCCACCAGTGGATACATCTTCATGTTATTCTATGGTGTAGTAAGTTTGATGAGCAAGCAGCAGGCTATAGTCGCTTTATCTACTACTAAGGAAAAGTACATGGTAGCAACACATGCCTGTAAAGAAGCCATTTGGCTTAGACGTTTGTTTTATGATGTTGGGTTTAATGCAGGGAAGATTACTATTTGTTGTGACAGTTAGAGTGCTATCTATTTGGTGAAAAATATCACTTTCCATGCCAAGATGAAGCATATCAATGTTCAGTATCATTTTGTATGTGATATGGTGGAGGACGGAAATGTTATTCTTGAAAAAGTGGGTGTTTTGTATAATGTCGTCGATGCATTGACAAAGCCTAAGAGCACAGACAAGTATAGGTGGTGTGCTATTTCAATGGGCCTTGGGGCCTAATTTTAGTAACTTTGAGTTTGGAAGAAGCCAGTAAGTCCTTCGTGAAGTGGGAGCATGTTGGAAAAGGTGCCTCATATTTAATGGCTTGATTGACTTCCTATGGTAATTGTGTTTGTTTCTCTATCGACCTAACAATTCTATATTGGCAGGACCTTGTACTCAATCCCATCGATGGTCCGATGGTCCTTATTTTTTCACCATTGTGTCTTATCTATGGGAAGTGGTTAGATCATGAAGACTCTATTTTATGACTCCCAAACAGCCTGATACATTGACTTGGTCATTATCGACAAGACTTACTCTTATCGAAGGGACTCTATCTTGGGTCTCTTCGATGGCTCAATGGTTTTGGAAGAAGCTTGTCGTTGGGACTTAGCCTTATTAGTGGGACTTTGGCTTGAGTCTCTGCAATACACCGATGGGTTGTGGTGAGCTATTGGTGACTCTCGTTAGTGTGACTTGGGTTCGTTAGTGTAAGGAAAGCTAAGGTGTGGAAACAACTCTCCTAACGTCAAAACCTTAGGGAAGAATGTAGAGGTGCTTTTAAATTTTCAATTACAGTTCAATTAAGATACACATGAAAGAAATAATAGAAACAGAGAAATGAACATACAAAGATGAACACCAGATTCACGTGGGAAAACCCTTATGGGAGAAAAACCCACCACACCAAGAAAAACCTCTTTGTATTATAATAATGAAATTACATACAGAGTACAGGCTTCACTCTCTGAATTGAATTCACACTGATCACTCATTGAATTGTTCATCCAACTACTGATTGAACCAAACATCATCTGCAATTACATAATATATCCATGTCATCCCTATCTGTTGAACTTCCTCACAGAACGACCACAAAATACTAACTTCCAACGGTTCCCATTCGGCTTCCCTGATTGGTCAAAGAAAAACCATGAAGGATAGTCTTTCACTCACTCAAAGGCGTTCAACCTATGTCACATGTCGGTGAGACACTAACCATCTCTCCTGAATGCCACAAGACCTGATTGTAGTTATTGCCAAGAGTCCTTACCATCGGCAAGATGTTATACCGAGTTCACAAACTATCGCTCGAACTTCCCCTTGTTTCCAAGACATCATACCAATATCCATCACATGTAGCGCTATCGCCAAGAAAATCGCTAGTTGGTGAGAGATCAAACCGAAGTTCCAAAGTCACGTAGACACCAGCATTCCCATCGGTGAGACTATCGCTATTCACCAAGAGATCATACGAAGCCCTTAAGTCATAGCGAACACAGAACAGTCACCAGGAGTCATACATACAATAGACTTCCCCATCGTTGAGACAAACATCCATTGCTAAGACTTCATACTGAAGCCTTCATGTTATCCCGATGACTTCGAGTGTAGCTATTCGGCAAGAAAATCACTCGTCGCCAAGAGTTCACATCGAAGCCTTTGTGTTACCCCGAAGTCTCCAAGTGTACAACTATCGGCGAGACTTTTCATATCGATAAGAATTTATACCGAAGAATTTGAGTTACTCCAATGACTCCAGTCGCCATGAGTCTCCCTGATACCTACAAGTGTATAACCATCGGTGAGAGAACCAACTTTTTGCAAGAGATCTTACTGAGTCTCCATGTTACCTTGATGTCTTCTAGTGAATAGCACCAGTCGACAAGACATCAACAAGGTCTCGGCGACCTGAACATTCCACAAGGTTCCACAGCTGCTATTCGGCCAAACACAATGAATGTCATACTATATTTTCTCTTCCAGAGGTTTTAGCCTGTGAGATTGAGGCACAATATTCCAACAATCTCCCACTTGACGAAGATCACACAGGCAACTCCAGAGCACAACAAAACTACTAAAATTCATGGGCATTGAGGCCCATCGAACTGGCACACCACCTAAACTTGTTTGTGCTCACTGGCTTTGTCAATGCATATGCAACATTCTCCAGAGTATCCACTTTTTTTAAAGATACCTTTCCATCCTCCACCATATCTCGTACAAAATGATACTGTACATCTATATGTTTCGTCCTTGCATGGAAAGTAGGATTCTTTGCCAAACAAATAGCAGTCTAACTGTCACAGTAAATTGATATTTTCCTTGCATCAAAACCAATATTAGAACACAAATGTTTTAACCAAATTGCTTCTTTACAAGCATGTGTTGTTGCCATGTATTCTGCTTCTATAGTGGACAAAGCGACTACAGCTTGCTGCTTACTCATCCAACTCACTACACCACCATTCAACATGAAGATATATCCACTAGTGGATCTTCTGTTGTCTATGTCCCCTGCCCAATCATAATCCACATAGCCTCGAATACTAAGAGTCCTCTGTGATTCAACCAAGTTCCCATGGTAACACAAAGCATATTCTGAAGTGCCCTTCAAATATCTGAAAACTATTTTCATAGCATCCCAATGTGTCCTTCCAAGATTAGCCATAAACTGACTAAGTATTCCCACTGCTTGGGCAATGTCTGGCCTTGTACAAACCATTGCATACATAAGACTACCAACCGCACTAGCTTAAGGCACACTAGTCATGTCCTCCATCTCAGTAGGATATTTTGGATAGTCTTCAACAGATAGCTTCAATCCCTGCAAAATTGGAACTAGCTACTTGCAATCAGTCATGCAAAATCTGCCTAGAACAGTCTTGATATACTTAGTCTTAATAAAATGTTGAATATCATCATTTGTCAAACTTACACACTCCCACATTGTTGTAAATATAGACATCAAACTTAATCATAGAAATTAACCTTTATTTCTTCAAAAATCTTATCTCAAAACTCTACTATCAATTTAGAGAAGACTAAATAAATCAATTTGATCAGATTGGGTGTAGTAGGAAAAACGTTCAAAGTCCTCCAATTCACACAAAAATTTGTGAGAAGGCCTAGAATTATATTCCTAGATGCCTTGCAAAATAATTTTTTCTCAAAACCTCCATAAATAAATTCATCATGATTACTACTACACAGGCAAACTAGGTTGCTCCTTTTTGTATCTTTTTGTTTTCAAAAGAAGACAATATCTTATACCACAATATAAATTTCATTCACAACCTTCATGGTTGACGCAAGAGCATCTCAAGTGAACGTGTAATCAAAATGAAATTAAACACAATTTGATTGTTCTAAATACTCTCCAACCAAAATAATATAATTGAAAGAATGACTAAACATTCAATTTTTTCATCTTCACTATTCTCTAATTCTTCATTTTAAATAATTAGAAAATAAACTTATTTTTCAACCACAATAAACAATTATTTTGAAATATGTTTAGGGTCATATAAATAAGTTCTTCCCTCCTTTTTATCTCTCTAACAATTTAGCAACCTAAGCAATTAATGAAAAATTAGAAGCAATAAAAGTAGAAGATCAAAGACATAATTCAAGTCAATTACAGTCTACAACTCATCAACAAATTCATGTTCAAATATTTATGATGTTTCTCATTTTTTTATTATTATGTGTTAACATGATTTCAAGGAAACCTCTTTATCATCCTTGTGTGATATTGGCATAGATGCATTTGTCCAAAAAGTGTTTCAAATCTAAGTGGTAATATATACATGAGTAACAAACTATATACTATTCTGAAAGAAAATTTGAGTTTCTAGTGTCTAATATACTTAGTATCTTTGTTCAATAGAGAATGGAAAATATTTACTATTTCTAATACAAACTTTTAAATAAAGTTTATCTTTCCAAAAAAAAATGATCTTGCACTTTGTTTTCTTTGACAAGAGGAATCTTGAGAATAGTTTTGATTATTTCCAGGTCTATAGATATACCCTTCTCAAATATGATATAGCCCAAGATCTTTCTTTAGTAACACAAACAATACACTTCTTAATATTTAGTGATATTACATAATTTATACACCTCTAGAACATTATTTTATTAGGTCTTCTTCATAGTTTTCTCTATTTTTAGAAAAGAAAGTAAGAATAATTTTTTTACTATAGACAGAACAATATACAATGAAAGAGAAATATTTTGATCCTAAGTTGAATATTATTTTTAGATTCTCTATTATAGCCAAGGCACTTTAGATTGGAAAAAATTCACTTGAGTCATTTAAAAAAAAATCAATCTAAGTACCATTATTTCTATTTCTATTTCCACATTTAATTATTTTATACTTTTTTCATTTTCTTTATTTTATTTTTTCTATATATTTTAAAATACAAATGTCTTCAATCCCATTACACCGAGTAAGTTTAATAATAAACAATGTTATTATGGTGGAAATTTCACACCCATGCTCTTTTCCCTTTTGATTTTGGACCCGCTTTGATTAGAGTGTGCTAAATGTAATGACTAGTATACAAGTAACATATTCTAACATGAACTCGATTCATAACAACAACACCATATTTTCTAGAAATAAGTTACTAACTGACCAGTCATCCCCATCTCCCTATTTTGGGCCTCCAAAAGAAAGTCTGTCACTATTATACCAAAATTATTTATTTGTCATTATTTCATTTGTAATATTATTCTTATTCAAATAAAAAAATGTAGTGGATTAGTTACTAGTTTTTTTTGCTTTCCATGTAGGTTGTCCCTTTTTATTCATATCACCAACTAGCCTTTTTTTAGGATTACCCTTGAATAATAACCTTCTTTTGTCCATACTAATTCTTCACAATTAATATTACTAGGATTGTATCAATAGAGTCACCAACCTTCATGCGAAATAAACTTTGAGAATCTAAAATTTATTTAATTTTTTAACTCTTTTCAAAAAAAAATTATTATAGGCACTCCCCAATGGAATCACCAATCTGTTGGTTATGTAACTTACTATTAATGATCTTTGAGAAGTTACAAATTTATATATTCAAGGTTACTAAGAATATGGACCAATGAATGAGACATGGATATGTCTCTCTTATATTTGAGACTCTAAAAAACCTAGGTGGTTACACCTCAAATGATACTAGATTTTATATGAACAATGAGTTTATTATAGTAAACAACACACTATATTCAAGAGCTCATTCATGACAAGTCATTATCTATTATTGCTCGAATTCTGATTAAGTTGCCAACATTTTTATAATGCTTCATAGAAATAAAATATCTTCATTTGAAGTCTTTATTGGCAGTGTAGGAGGATTCATCTTCTTGGGGGCCTACCATGTCCTTCCTTACTCTCAAGGTCTTTTATCTCTCTATTTGGGAGAATTCTCTCTTTTCTTAGGCTGATTTTTCTCTTTGATTTTTTTATTTTTTTGTGTTATGTTCATGGATACCTCATCATGATTCATTTTTCACAATCCATCTTTTCACCCACCTAAGCTACACTTAAAGAGGCATGTTAGAGTAGGTTTTATTTTCCAAGTGGGTATTTATTTCCTATTATATATGTTTTCACTACACTTTTTAATCAAGATTACTTAGATTAATAAATTAGGCATGAGTGTGAGTGGTGTGGATTCTTAACATCTCTTATGGGAGTTATGTATTTTTATTCTTGATTTTTTTTGGTGTTCTCTCCTTATCGGTTGTATTTTCCACCCCCTCTCACTCAATCTATATATACTCACTCTCCTAGTTTTTTGGTATCACTTTGTATCTTATAGCTTCATGTTGTTATACTTTCCTAATGCTATTTTTCTTCTTGAATATTTTTATTACTCCCTTGGAGACTAACTTTTAATGCTATTTTGGTTTCTTTAATCATCTATATTTCTAGTTTTATAGTTTCTATTTCTTACACTAAATCTTAGGTTATCATATGTTTCATGAATTCTAAAAATAATGGCAATAGACTTAATTGTATATACTTGTGAAAATTTCAACAAATATTTAATTTTTTTAATAGTATTTTTAGTGTTGAAAAAATAATAATAATTTATTTAATTATTGTATAATATAATCTAAAATAAAATTATAAATAAAATGACATTGAATTGCATTGTAATTAGAAAGAGATAAATGTTTAAATCAAATAAACAATTATTTCTTAGTAGACATGATTTTGGGCTTATATATAACAATTTTGGTTGACTATTTCTTTGTGGTTAACCTTTGTTGTTTTTTGTATTAATTTTGCTCACGGACTATATGTCCTAATTCTTTTTAAAGAGTTTGGTGTGGAATCTATCTCAATTTATTCCTCATCTTGATTATCACAGAGTGATTTGACATGATACAAATTTCACAAAGTTAAATCAAAGGAAGTCTATTTCAATATATTGTGTAAGTTTTTTGCTTCAACATTTTGGATTGCACTAAAATAGATTGAATATTAGAAAAGTGGTAGGAGAAAGGTGTAGAGAAAAAGAAATAATATAGAGGAAAAATAATAATAAAGAAGAGGAAATATGTATTAAAATATTATTTAAATGAACAAGTATAGTACTTATAATATGAAAATAATTAAAAAAATTGGAAATATACTCACATATATTAAAATTATAATACAATTAAGAAAATTGATAGTATTATAAGTATAATAAACACTAAAAATAAATTTAGAGATAGAAAGAAAGGAATGATTAAAGTAAAAAGACAAAGTTGAAAATATGATTATAAATAAATCTAACAAATGTTGTGTAGTGACCAGTCCTATTGTTGTAATATGCATAGAGAATAATTTATTGCTTGAGTTATTCTTTAATAGTTCAAGTTAGATGTGTGTTTCATAAAAAAATTAAGGTGTTTAAATAAAAACATCTCAAATATAAATATTTTGTTTGAATTTGTAAAAGTGATGAAAACCTAGAAACTAGTGCAAGAAATAGATGTTATAAAATTGTAAATACAAATGATTTATGAAATCAAAATAAAATTACAAAGAGTCTTTAGGAAAATAATGGAAATGTTAAGAAAATAAAATGCATTAAGAGAGTTCAAAATCATGAAGCTACATTCATGATAAATTCTATATTCTAGTTATGGAAATTAGAAGGGATAGGGGAAATAGAAAGCTTTGGATCAGCTAGAGCAAGTATATTAATTATGTCCTTGAGAGGTTTAGTATGATAGATTGCAAGCAGTTAGTTGTTCCAGTGTTGCAGTGAACAAAGCTATCTATTGAAGATTGTACAAAGTATCCTATTGAGATGGAGGGCATGACCAGGGTGCCTTATGCAAGTGTAGTTGGAAGTTTAATGTACACAATGGTTTATACTAGGCTAGACATTACCCAAGCAGTGGAAGTACTTAGTCAATTTATGGCTAATCCAAGAAACCACATTGAGATTCTGTGAACAGAGTTTTCATGTATTTGAAGGGTACTTCAAAGTATGCTTTGTGTTATGACGAAAACTTGGTTGGATCATAGAGGAATCTTAGCATTCATCGGTATGTGGATTCTAATTGGGCAGAGGACATTGATAACAAAAGATCCACGAGTGGATACATCTTCATGTTATTCTATGGTGCAGTAAGTTTGATGAGCAAGCAGTAGGCTGTAGTCGCTTTATCTACTACTAAGGCAGAGTACATGGTAGCAAAACATGCCTGTAAAGAAGCCATTTGGCTTAGACGTTTGTTTTATGATGTTGGGTTTAATGCAGGGAAGATTACTATTTGTTGTGATAGTTAGAGTGCTATCTATTTGGTGAAAAATATCACTTTCCATGCCAAGACAAAGCATATCGATGTTCAGTATCATTCTATATGTGATATGGTGGAGGATGCAAATGTTATTCTTGAAAAAGTGGGTGTTTTGTATAATGTTGTCGATGCATTGACAGAGCCTATGAGCACAGACAAGTATAGGTGGTGTGCTATTTCAATGGGCCTTAGGGCCTATGAATTTTAGTAACTTTGAGTTTGGAAGAAGCCAGCAAGTCCTTCATCAAGTGGGAGCATGTTGGAAAAGGTGCCTCAGATTTAATGGCTTGATTGACTTCCTGTGGTAGTTGTGTTTGTTTCTCTATCGACCTAACAGTTCTATATTGGCAGGACCTTGTACTCAATCTCATCGATGGTCCGATGGTCCTTATTTTTCCACCATTGTGTCTTATCCGTGGGAAGTGATTAGATCACCAAGACTCTATTTTATGACTCCCAAATAGCCTGATACATTGAATTGGTCATTATCGACAAGACTTACTCTTGTCAAAGGGACTCTATCCTGGGTCTCTTCAATGGCTCGATGGTTTTGGTAGAAGCTTTTCATTGGGACTTAGCCTTATCAGTGGGACTTTGGCTTGAGTCTCTCTGATAGACCGATGGGTTGTGGTGAGCTATTGGTGACTCTCGTCAGTGTGACTTGGGTTCGTTAGTGTAAGGAAAGCTAAGGTGCAAAAACAACTCTCCTAACGTCAAAACCTCAGGGAAGAATGTAGAGGTGCTTTTAAATTTTCAATTATAGTTCAATTAAGATACACATGAAAGAAATAACAGAAAAAATAAAATGAACATACAAAGATGAACACCAGATTCACATGGGAAAACCCTTACAGGAGAAAAACCAACCATACCAAGAAAAACCTCTTTGTATTATAGTAGTGAAATTACATACACAGTACAGGTTTCACTCTTTGATGCCAGCTTACAATAGCATAATCCTTGATCAACCTTGTATAGAATATTCAAGTTACAATACTCTAAGAATTGAATTCACATTGATCACTCATCGAGTTATTCATCCAACCATTCATCACACTGATCGAACCAAACATCAGCTGCAATTACATAATCTATCCATGTCATCCCTATTTGTTGAACTTCCTCATAGAACGATCACAAAAGACTAACTTCCAACGGTTCCCATTCAGCTTCCCATATTGGTCGAAGAAAAACCACGAAGGATAGTCTTTCACTCGCTCAAAGGTGTTCAACCTATGTCGCATGTCGGTGAGACACTAACAGTGTCTCCCCGATGCCACAAGACCTGATTGTAGTTATCACCAAGAGTCCTCACCATTGGCAAGATGTTATACCGAGTTCACAAACTGTCACTCAAACTTCCCCTTGTCGCCAAGACATCATACCGATATCCATCACATGTAGTGCTATCGCCAAGAAAATCACTAGTTGGTGAGAGATCAAACTGAAGTTCCAAAGTCATGTAGACACCAGCATTCCCATCGGCGAGACTATCGCTATTTTCCAAGAGATCATACCGAGCCCTTATGTCATAGCAAACACCGAACAATCACCAGGAGTCATACTGACAATAGACTTCCCCATCGTTGAGGCAAACATCCATTGCTAAGACTTCATACTGAAGCCTTCATGTTATCTCGATGACTCTGAGTGTAGCTATTCGCCGAGAAAATCACCCATCGCCAAGAGTTCACATTGAAGCCTTTGTGTTACCCCGAAGACTCCAAGTGTACAACTATCGGCAAGAATTTTCATATCAATAAGACTTTATACCGAAGAATTTTAGTTACTCCAATGACTCTAGTTGCCATGAGTCTCCCTGATACCTGCAAGTGTATAACCATCGGTGAGAGAACCAACTTTCGGCAAGAGATCTTACCGAGTCTCCATGTTACCCCAATGTCTTCTAGTGAATAGCACCAGCCGATAAGACATCAACAAGGTATTAGCGACCTGCACATTCCATAAGGTTCCACAGCTGCTATTTGGCCAAACACAATGAATGTCATACTAAATTTTCTCTTCTAGAGGTTTCAGCCTGTGAGATTGAGGCACAATATTCCAACAATCTCCCACTTGACAAAGATCACACAAGCACCTCCAGAGCACAACAAAAGTACTTAAATTCATGGGTATTGAGGCCCATCGAACTGGCACACCACCTAAACTTGTTTGTGCTCACTGGCTTTGTCAATGCATCTGCAACATTCTCCAGAGTATCCACTTTTTCTAAAGATACCTTTCCATCCTCCACCATATCTCATACAAAATGATACTCTACATCTATATGTTTCATCTTGGCATGGAAAGTAGGATTCTTTGCCAAACAAATAACACTCTGATTGTCACAATAAATTGATATTTTTCCTGCATCAAAACCAATGTTATAACACAAATTTTTTAACCAAATTGCTTCTTTACAAGCATGTGTTGTTGCCATGTATTCTGCTTCTATAGTGGACAAAGCGATTACAGCCTGCTGCTTACTCATCCAACTCATTGCACCACCATTCAACATGAAGATATATCCACTAGTGGATCTTCTGTTGTCTATGTCCCCTGCCCAATCAAAATCCACATAGCCTCGAATACTAAGAGTCCTCTGTGATTCAACCAAGTTCCTATGGTAACACAAAGCATATTTTGAAGTGCCCTTCAAATATCTGGAAAGTATTTTCACAGCATCCCAATGTGTCCTTCCAGGATTAGCCATAAACTGACTAAGTACTCCCACTGCTTGGGTAATGTCTGGCCTTGTACAGACCATTGCATACATACGACTACCAACCGCACTAGCATAAGGCACACTGGTCATGTCCTCCATCTTAGTAGGAGATTTTGGACAGTCTTCAATAGATAGCTTCATTCCCTACAAAATTGGAACTAGCTACTTGCAATCAGTCATGCAAAATCTGTCTAGAATAGTCTTGATATACTTACTCTGACTAAGCCAAATTTTTCTATCCTTCCTATACCTAGTTATTTCCATTCTTAGAATATACCTCGCTACACCAAGATCTTTCATTTCAAACTTTGCAGACAACTGAGACTTAAGATCAGAAATCATTAACTTACTATTGCCTATGAACAACATATCATCAACATAGAGAGCAATAATAAGGACTTGATCACTTTTAGCTTTTTAATACACACAATGATCAGATTTTGATCTTACAAATCCCAATGACAAAACAAAAGTGTCAAACTTCTGGTACCACATTTTAGGAGACTGCTTTAAACCATAAAGAGACTTTTTTAACTTGCAAACTAGTTTTTCTTTACCTTTCTCCACAAAGTGCTTAGGCTGGGACATATAAATTTCTTCTTCAAGATCACTATGAAGAAATGTTGTCTTCACATCCATCTGTTCAATCTCTAAGTCATACGTTGTTGCAAGTGACAAAATAAATCTGATAGATGTCAGCTTAGCTACAGGAGAAAAAATTTCCCCATAATCAATTCCCTCTACTTGGGAATAACCCTTCACAACCAACCTTGCCTTATATTTCTCCACACTGCCATCCAAACCTATTTTCTTTTTAAATACCCATTTGCAGCCCACAACTTTTATGCCTTCAGGAAAGGGCACCAAACTCCAAGTATCATTATTTTCTAATGATCCCATTTCTTCATTCATGGCTTCCAACCAAGAGTTTGAATCAGACATTCTAAATGTCTCTTTCACAGTCCTAGGCTCATCAATGCTAGAAATTAAAGCACAGACACAAGTAGAATCTATCAAAGAGAACCCATACCTATCAAGTTTTTTTCTTTCACGAGTTGACCTCCTCACTTGTTGAGGCTGAGGTAGAACTTCATCAGAACTCTCAGAACTGCTTGAGCTCTCCTCAGTTTTAGGTACATTTTGAATTTTGAATTCCTCTTTATTTGGTGTAGGAGGAATTTCAACTACATCCTTTTTAATTTCTGATTTTGTCTCTGATTGCAGATCTAAGGTAGAAGGCTTCAGCTCACGAAAGATAACACTTCTATTGTATAGAACCTTCTCTGTATCAGGATTCCAAAGCTTGTATCATTTTATGCCGGCACTATAACCAATAAAAATACACTTGACAACCTTGTTCTCCAATTTAGATCTTTTCTCATATGACACATGTGCATATGCCTCACAGCCAAAAACACGAATGTGTCTCAGAGAGGGCTTCTTACCAGACCATGCTTCCAAAGGTGTTTTCTCAACAAGAGAAGAATTTGGAGAATGGTTTATCAAGTAACATGTTGTAGCAACTGCCTCAGCCTAGAACTTCTCCTCCAAGCCAACACTACTCAACATACTTTGTGCTCTTTCCATCATTGTCCTGTTGAACCTTTTTGCAACTCCATTTTGTTGCCGAGTGTAAGGTGTAGTTTTATGTCTTTTAATTTCATGATCTTTACAGTACCTCTCAAATTCATCAGAAAAAAATTCACTGCCATTGTTAGTCCTTAAACATTTTATTTTTCTTCTAGTATAATTTTCTACAACGTTTTAAAACTCCTTAAACCAACTAAACACTTCTGATTTATTTTTCAAAAAATAAACAAATGCTCTTCTTGAATAATCATCAATGAATGATACATAGTACCTTGACTTAGACAAAGAAGGAACATTCACTGGACCAAAAACATGAGAATGTATATAATCAAGCGAACCAGAAGATTTGTAAGGAATGGAATAAAATGAAACATGGTGTTGTTTTCCATATATACAATGTGCACAAAATTCAAATTCAAGGTTACAATCATCAAGCCCCTCAACCAGGTTTTTATTCTTCAAGGTTTTTAAACCTTTCTCTCCAATGTGGCCTAGCCTATGATGCCAGAGCATAATCTTTTCTACTGGAAGTTTAACTTCCATAGAGTTTACACTATCAGGAACTTTTTCCTTCTTTCCTCCATGAGTAGCTTTCTGTGACTTTACAGAGACACTATTATATTGAACAACATGTGCATGTAGCTTATACAAGGTACCAATCCGAACACCCCTTGCTAGCACCATTGAGCCTCTAGTCATCTTCTAGCCATTTCTAGAGAACGTGACTTGCAGTCCAATATCATTTAGCTTACTAACAAAAAGTAAATTTTGAGCCAGACTTGGTATATGCATTACATCATTGATTCCCTTCACTCTTCCATCAGGGAATTGAATTCTAACTCTTCCACGACCAACAATTTCCAAAGATGAATCACTTTCCAAATACACCTTTCCACCATCGTATTCTTCATAATTCATGAACCAGTCTCTATGAGATGTTATGTGGAAAGATGCTCCAGAATCAATCAGCCAGACATCATCTGATGCCTACGTAGCCAAGGCTAGAATAAAGGCATCTGCATCACTCTGAGAAGAATCATTGTCGGAAGAATTCTTCTTCTTCTTCTTCTTCTCCTGTTTACAATCCTTTTAGATATGACCAGGTTTCCCACAATTCCAGCACTTCACCTTGGACTTCTTGCTAGGAGACTTTGATCTCCCTTCTAATTTGGATTTGGACTTCTTGTCCTTCTTCTTTCCATTTTCTTTCGATCTACCTCTAACAACAAGAGCCTCCTTCACCATCTCAAAATATTTCCTTCTCATCTCTTTTGATAACAAAGAAGCAACAACATATTCCATCTTAAAAGTGGATGTCATACTCCCAATAGCCATCACCAGGTGATCCCAATAATCTGGCAAAGAACATAATAATAGTATACAACGATCCTCTTCTTCAATCTTCACACGCATAGATGTTAACTATGCAATCAACATGTTGAATGCGTTCAAATGATCAACAACAGACCCTCCCTCTTGCATTCTCAAAGAGTACAACTTCTTCCTCAAGAACAATTTATTCACCAAGGACTTGCCTTGATAAATAGATGCCAGTCTTTTCCACAAGGAATATGCAGTATTTTCTTCATGAACATTCAGAAGAATAGAGTCTGCTAAATAGAGCCTTATCAGCCCCTTTGATTTTCTATCTGCAAGGTCTCAATCCTCTTGCTTCATTCCTGTAGGCTTCATTCTAGACATAGCAAGCCACAGATCATAATCAACCAACAAATCTTCCATTTTGAGTTATCACAACTCAAAATTACTGCCATTGAATTCCTCAATTTCAATCTTTCCCGACGTGCTATCCATCTTAACCTGTAATTCAAATTACCAAAATTCTACAAGACTCCACTGAACAGAATTGACTCAAAAAACCCAACGTACCCACAAGGATAACATAACTGGCTAGGCTCTAATACCACTTGTAAGGAAAGCTAAGTTGTGGAAACAACTCTCCTAACATCAAAACCTCAGGGAAGAATGCAGAGGTACTTTTAAATTTTCAATTACAGTCCAATTAAGATACACATGAAAGAAATAACAGAAACAAAGCAATGAACATACACAGATGAACACCAAATTTACGTGGGAAAACTCTTACGAGAGAAAAACCCACCACACCAAGAAAAACCTCTTTGTATTACAGTAATGAAATTACATACAGAGTACATGCTTCACTCTCTGATGTCAGCTTACAACAGCATAATCCTTGATCAACCTTGTACAAAGCATTCAAGTTACAATACTCTCAAAATTGAATTCACACTAATCACTCATTGAACAGTTCATCCAACCATTCATCACACTAATCGTTCAACTACTGATTGAACTGAACATCATCTGCAATTACAGAATATATCCATGTCATCCCTATCTGTTGAACTTCCTCACAAAATGGCTACAATAGACTAACTTCCAATGGTTCCCATTCGGCTTCCCTGATTGGTTGAAGACAAACCATATAGGATAGTCTTTTACTTGCTCAAAGGCATTCAACCTGTGTTGCATGTCGGTGAAACACTAACCATGTCTCCCCAATGCCACAAGACCTAATTTTAGTTATTGCCAAGAGTCCTCACCATCAACAAGACGTTATACCGAGTTCTCAAACTATTGCTCGAACTTCCCCTTGTTGCCAAGACATCATATTGATATCCATCACATGTAGTGCTATCGCTAAGACAATCGCTAGTCGGTGAGAGATCAAATCAAAGTTCCAAAGTCACATAGACACCAACATTCCCATCGGCGAGACTATCGCTATTCGCCAAGAGATAATATCGAGCCCTTAATTCATACCAAACACCGAATAGTTGCCAAGAGTCATACTGACAACAAACTTCCCCATCGCTGAGACAAACATCCATTGCTAAGACTTCATACAGATGCCTTCATGTTATCTCGATGACTCTGAGTGTAGCTATTTGATGAGACAATCACTCGTCGCCAAGAGTTCACACCGAAGCCTTTGTGTTACCCCGAAGACTCCAAGTGTACAACTATCAGCAATACTTTCCATATCAATAAGACTTTATACTAAAGCATTTGAGTTACTCCAATGACTCCAGTCGCCATGAGTCTCCCTGATACTTGCAAGTGTATAACCATCGGTGAGAGAACCAAATTTTGGCAAGAGATCGTACCAAGTCTCCATGTCACCCCAATGTCTTCTAGTGAATAACACCAGTTGACAAGACATCAACAAGGTCTCGGTGACCTGAACATTCCACAAGGTTCCACAGCTGCTAGTCGGCCAGCCATAATGAATGCCATACCGACTTTTCTCTTTTAGAGGTTTTAGCCTATGAGATTGAGGCACAATATTCCAACAGTCAGTGGGACTCTATCTCGAGTCTCTCTAATGACCTGAAAGCTATGGTGAGATTGCATGATCATGAAAAATTTGAAAGGTTCTCTTGAACATCATGTCGTGGGTTGTGAGGTTTTGGAAACCTCTGATTTAGCAACCGCATATGACAAGCCAATAGGCTTCATCAATGTGACTTCCTTATATCAGTGGGAGACGAATTGTTGTTCCCCCGATATAGCAATGGTTGACTCATGTAGAATGTCATGGTGAGACCCTATTGGTGCCTGAATGAAAAGCAGTAATTGGTTACTGACTATTGGCGGTTGTATGATGATTGGCTCAATAGTTTGAATAGACATTGGAGGGAATTTGTGTTATCGGAGAGAGAGTGAAAAAGTCTCTTTGATGGCCTAATACAGTTAATGATAGTTGGGAACTGAATGGTTTGTTTCCTAGAATTGAAGCGACCATGGCTGGATGATGATTATATATTATAACACTTTTCAATGAGTGTGGGTTCAATCAACTGAGTAATGTTCTACATTGTATGCTTACAAGCATTGGAATTGTGTGAGAGAATAAAATTGTATTCAAATTAGGTGATCCCACAATAGTGGTTTACAATTTTTGGCCAAATTGGACACTGAAATAATTTTTTCTAACTAAATCTTCACTTTCGGGCACCTATAGTAGCGAAACCGTTAGGAATTTGAAGATGATGCAAACTATATTTTCATGAAATTTTGTCTATAGATTATAAATATATTTTTTTCAAAATTTTTGAAATCAAATTGCACCTGTTTTTCCATCTCCCTCGAAAACTAGTTTTTTTCAAAAAACAACATTTTTAAGGAGTGATGCTCGCTGTATAACACAATTTTTTTTCTATGAAGGATAAAATTCTAATTCTTTCGAATTTAGATTTGAAACTCCGATATCTAGTGCTTCCACTTGGTTAGATAGTGTTTTATTGAATATTTTTTCCTTAATCAAGTTTCGAAGTCAAACCAATTACAATTCAGACATAGGCAGACTGTATAACGCGTAACTTTTTTTGTATGTATCAAAATTCTTTTTTTTTTTGTTGGATCAAGGACTTCAATATCGTGCACTCATATTTTCAAAAAAAATTATAATCTTCTATTTTTACATGTGCGAAAAGAGCTACATTTTTGTGAAAAACCTACATTCACAAGAAATAAAAAATAAATATAATAATTAAATTAAATTTATTTAAAATTATACTTTTGGGAAGATTATAATAAGGACTACATACTGACAAAAAATAAATTTTAAATGAATTCATTTGATCCCCCAAAAGGTAAATCAAAAGTGGTTTTTTATCAGCATTTTGATAGGTGTAAAAGAGACTTTGTTATAGGTATGGTTTAAAACTAGCGGGGTTCTATTCAAGGGGGTTTGATCTAAGGTAGTTTGATGAAACCCTCTTCAATTGGAATGCTTTAAATGGAAATTTTTAGGCTTAAATCATTATATTTTCTAAAAATATGTGATTTTAGCAAAAATCAAAATCTCCCAGAAATTGTAAACCAGCTTTGTGGGATCACCCAATTTGTATATGAGCTTGATCAAGGAATTCTAATGCTACTGTGAGTTAACACCTGAGGGTGGGGTATGTAAATCTGTATGTCAATATTACTTACTATAATACAAAGTGACTTTACTTGGTGTGTGGGTTTTTCTCCCACAAGGGTTTTCCCACGTAAATTTGGTGTTCAATTCTATGTGTTGAATTGTTTATTTTGTTGTTGTGCATCTTAATGATTGTAACTTGAATTAAATGAAATTTTCTACACTTCTTTCCTCGGAATTTTGTATTTGGAAGGCGTTTCCGCGCTATGCTTTCCTTACATTTATGAAATAAAAATAAAATTACAAAGATTCTTTAGGAAAATAATGAAAATGTGAAGAAAATAAAATAGCATTAAGAGAGCTCAAAATCATGAATCTACCAAAAAAAGCTATGAGAGAGTATATATAGGCTAAGTGAGAGGGAGGAGGTCAAAGATACAACCAATAGGATAAATATGCTGGAACCTAGAAATTTGCTTTATTTCTTGTGCATGATGATCTTTAAGTTTGAAGAGAAACCATGCTTTTAAAATTTTGAAATAAATGGATCATCTTCTGAATTCGATTGGTCGAAAGTTTTGATTGTGGTATCCTGACAAGTTTTGATGCTTATTTTAATGTGTTGACATTCTTGAGTGGGTCCATAAGGCATCATAAAAAAGTTCTCATTTCTCTGTTTTGGAAATTTGTCATGTGTTTTTTTGTCATCACTAGCCTCCAACTCCAAATGCATGGTCATTGAAGAATTTTTAGGGTTAAAATGAAAAATTTGTTAAATGGCTTGTCAAATGGCCTCATTTAGAAAGGAGCTATTGGTAATCAATTTGTTGTGCAAGTTTTGACTAAAGAACAATGATCAAAATTAAATATTTTCATTGCCTCGAGATATCGTATGTGACTGTGGTTTTATTTTTCCTATGAAAAAAATAAAACTGTCGATTTCACAAAATTCTAATTTTGAAAATATTTAAAATATTTTAAATTTTTTAAATATGCAAGAAAGGTTGGATAATTGTTTAAAAGCATTTAAATCCCCCCTCTAAGCTCCAATTCCGTGAATGGTATTTAAGCAAATTTTATAGTGTTAAAAAAGGCAAAAAAGGTAAAGGTTTAATTAATTTTTTCAAAAGCCGGGCACTCCAACTTATTTTTAAAGGGTTCCTTTGTTTTAAAGTCATTCTATGAGCCTAATCCACTTGCTAATTCAACTCTTAAAGCCTACCATCAAGCCATTGCATGTTTGAGGCTATTCCTCCCCTTTACAATTACGATTGGAGGCTAATTTTTAGCATTTTAAACTCCATAAATTCTTTGTTTAATTGCCTGAAATAACCCAACATTAAACTCTAATGGCCAGGCATCACTGTTGCTGATGTTTTAAACATTTTTCAATTGCTGGTTATGCCAAAATGACCCTGTACGTGGTAAAAGCACCCAACATCGATGAAATTAGTAGCAAAAAGTAAATATGCAAATGAATGAATATCAATATCTCCAGTAGCACCTGCAAATGAATGAATCAATGCAAAATGAGAGGATTATTTCATAAGCATATGAAATTTCCAAGACAAATCTTTCCTGTGGTGGAGATCAAAATGATGTTTTACTTCTCAAGCTTAGGTTAAATTCTGTAATAGCTGATTTAGAAGAACTTTAAACAGGATATGAAATCTTGATGCCAGAGATTAAAGCAGAGCATGCTAGGTTTCCATTGCAATCAATTTATAAAGCCAAGGCTAAAGCTTTGAATAAGGGCTTACTTGAAAAAGAGAAAGAGCTACAGTCGCACATAATCTTGGAAGTATAGAAAAGAACTCTAACAATTCATAAATTCCTTTGTAATATGGAGAAAGATCATGGGACTGAAATTGCCAAAGAAAAGAAAGAGTGTAGGAGGATTACTTCTTTGAACAAAATGAGGCTTCTGCACTCCTCACAGTGAAAAGGTTTCGTGCATGGAAGTGGTTGCTAGCAAATTGTTTGACAAAATGACAAATTGTTTGCAAATGAAAAATTGACGAGTTCTCGGGGTTACAATGCCAGGTCAAATGTATTTTTCATTGCCATTGGATGAATAACTGCATAAGGTTAAAAACAATTCATCGTGAAGTGAAAATATAGGCGGTAAATCAATTTTTATATGTAGGTAAAAATATGCATGAGAATGCAAGCATAAAGGGGAAAACCAATTTTAGCTGGAAATAAGAGAGTATATAAGAGGAAAAGTTTAAGTGTAATGACATATTCAAGATGCTAAGCTTAGTTATAGAATCAAAATGGTTTGAAT
This sequence comes from Sequoia sempervirens, assembly GCA_007258455.2. Taxonomy (NCBI): domain Eukaryota; kingdom Viridiplantae; phylum Streptophyta; class Pinopsida; order Cupressales; family Cupressaceae; genus Sequoia; species Sequoia sempervirens. The sequence goes on from VDFB02036549.1 coordinate 70,687, forward strand.
TTTCTGAGTGTTAGCAATGCATTAAATCTTTTTCTTCTCTTTTTTAAAATGTAATTTATATGTCATTTGTAAGGGTTCTAAAGTTTTGTGAGTGAGAAGAGATAGGACATGAAGACGAGTTTATAACTTTTCACAGGTAAAAGATCCATGTTTGCAAGTCATTTTATGAGTGAAATCATTGTATTTTGATTTGTTCATATATGAAAATCACACTAAAATGAGATTGTCTCCAATGTTAAAATATAACATTCTTTGAGCAATATAAACTGATGGAACTCCAAAAAAAAAATTCATGTTCCATCTCCAAAATCTTGTTTAGTTTTAAAGACTATAGGTTTTGTCTCCTATCATTGTATAAGGGTTTTAGTTTACTTAGGTCTTATTTGAAAAACCCTTTGATTTGTATCCTCACCAAGGTTTTATTTTTATGTTGACTCCTTGAATCGGTTCGCAGTCCTTTAAGTCACGACTTATGTCATCGGAACCCGTTAAGTAACCAACCCTCTGGTCTTGTTTTACTAATTGATGTATGTTGGACCATTATTTTAATTTTTCCTAAGTCGAGCTAAATATTTCCCATTGTAAAGCCTTAAGTCTTTTATGTCATGGCTATGGTTTTATTGACCTAGTCGGGTCCCTTTTAAAGATTAAAAGCTTTTGACATGTGCAAATACAGGGACCCCTGACTATCATTGAATTGACGTAGACAATCGCCACCATTTCCCGCATGCCTGTTCTATTTTGTTTCTCATTATTTTATTCATACGGGCTCACAGGCGAGGGCCATGTGTCTTGAACAATTGGCGGGCCCGATGTCTTTGATAAGGCATGTAGTTGGTTGTTGAAGAAAATCAATGGTGGGAGGTAAATGAGGTGGCTGCATTTGGACCATTCCCTATGCACTCGTTTGTATTTATTGCTTATTAAAATAATCACATGAGCTGGTGGGTGATTGCCACGTGTCTCCTCCAACGATGGGCCCAATCATCTCAAATGGTTAGTATTGATGAGTTGTCAAAGGAATCAACGGTCAATAGCAGGTGACATGGATTGATCTTGACCGCTCCCCGCTATCCTATGTGGGTCCCACCTTTCCTACCAAACTCTCAATGGGGAATCAGGCATCTACCACATGGAATAGTCCAAAGTATGTGGAAGCATTGGTGAATGGGAAAATATTTAATTAAATATCTCAACACAAGGCTATTGTGCATATTTTGTACACACGCCCCGCTGTAGGCAGGGGCCACTTTTTTTTTGCTCCTCATGGGCTACTTTGCTCTTGTCTTACTTTGTGCACTCTTTTTTCCAAGCTCAAGTTAGTCACAAGCCTTAAAAAATTAAATCCCCCTTGGCCGAATTCACCCAAATTTCACCAAGTTATTTTCCCTTGTGGGTTTCCCTTTGCTTATTTCCCTGGCATCCTCCAAGCCTCACATACCCACAACTACGGGTCACCTCATGTGGGTTGCCGCTCGTATTTCACCCTTGAGTAGTGACTGATGCCCAACTTTCACCCATATGGTGAGATCCGTGGGTTTTCGCATCTCACCTAACCTGGGTCTTCCACACCAAGAGATCAATGCATGCCATTAGTGGCAATTGGCCTATAAACGTTGCTCCATGCCCTTCATTTTACTTGAGGCATTCGAATCTAAGAGTAACAAAGTCCCCCCCTTCCTTTTTTCCACTTTTTTCCTTGCTCCTGATGACTTGGTCCCTGCTCACTTGCTTCACTTTTTCCTTCATTTTCTGACTTTGGGGACAACTTGCTTATGGATTTGTGATGTTTTTGTGATGCCTAAGTGAAATTTCAAGGTTTTTTTGAGTTTCGGGAAGTTATGAAAAATTTCTATGCGGGCGTTGTCCCTCCATTGTCATTTGTGGGAACTTCCTTACGAGTTGTTGTCCCTCCATTTTTGTCTGTGGGACTTCCTTGTGGACCGTCGTGCCTTCGTTGTCGTATGCATGAAATTCTTTGCAGGCCATTGTCCCTCTGTTTCCATCTGCGGGAACATCCTTATCGGTCATCATCCCTCTGTTGTCGTCCATAGGAACTTCCTTACAAGCCGCCATCCCCTCATTGCCATATGTGGGAAATTATTTATGGGTCATCATCCCTCCATCAACGTCCACAAGAACTTCCTTGCAGGTCATCGTCCCTTTGTTTCCATCTGCGGGAACTTCCTTGTGAGTCGTCATCCCTCTGTCACTATTTGTGGGAACTTCCTTGTGGGTTGTCGTCCATGGGAACTTCCTTGCAGGCTGTCGTCCCTCCGTTGTCGTATGTGAGAAATTCCTTGCGAGCTACCGTCCCTCCATTGTTATCCATGGGAACTTCCTTGCCATTCATCATCCATCATCCATCATTTTCTGTTCATCGTCCACCATTCATCATTTTCCATTCATCTGCCATCTGTCACTTCCATGTTTTCCCCTGCGGAAGGTTGTCTGTCGTCTGTTATCCACCAGCCATCCACTGTCCATCATCTATCATCCTTCCACCTTACGGCACCCACACCCCTGAACCCACATTTATGGTTGTGGTCCAAATGAGCTCCAAATATGAATATTATGATCTTCTAATGATGCATGGATAGATCTAACAATGAGTTTGCAGGATATGACTAACCTTTGCCTTGATTTGTGTATGAAATCACTTACTGCACTTTGTGTATGCAGGATTTATGGAACTTACCGCACGTCCGTTAGGGAGGCCCATTGAGAAAGCTAAATAAGGAAAAGCACATTGCTCCTATCACCATTCATTTTATGCTCACCTCTCCTCCTAGCACCTATCAACAGAGTTCACATTAGAAGGAGGCTTATGTCAAGGAGCTTAGTGAAAAAACTACAAAGGGTGGGCTTGAAGGTTGTAAGAGGAGTTGCTTTATCTTTTTCCCAAAACAATCATGATTTGTTAGGGGCTATCTTGTAGAATCTGGAGCAACATGTCTGCTTTTTAGTAACACAAATCTACAAGAAGATTCATTTGATTGGCTAAAAGAATGTTTCAAACACATCAAACAAAGGACAACCTTTAGCAGTTTCAGCTACAATAGGGATGGCAGCCACTAAAAGAAAAAACTACTATAATGCTAGGGTCACTAGAGGACAAAATAGCCTATTTTAAATTGAGAAATATTGGGGGTAGGTGAAACCCTAACTTGTATTGAATTTGAGCCACACATTGTGAATTAATCATAGCCATTCCTTTGGACTTTGGAAAACTATAAATAGGGGCTTTCCCCTCATTTTTAAATGGTTGAAGAATTGGTGTAAAGACATTTTGCAGCAATAGAGAGGAGCATTGCATGATTTTATGGATGTTTCTTTTGAGTTTTTTCATTATGTATGCATGGTTCAACTTCCAAGTTAGTTTAGCTTGTAGTTTATTGAATGGCTGTGATAATGGACATTGCTATTATAGTATTTGATGATATTTCATCCCATACTTTTGGCACTTGTTGATGACAAGTTGTTGTGCAAAGTTAGTCTGGGCTCCTTTATTTAATTGCTGCAACTTTGTTCAATTGCATGTTTATGATGTGCACGTGCAATCTGAAAATCAATGGACCTTAGAAGATTACATTGGTTTTGTGTAACTATAGGTTTCTCTCGACCAAGAAAAACTCAGTTTGGGAATGTTTTTCTACTATAGCAACCTCCATTGTTACTGTTCATTTGTAGCTTAGGATTTAGAACAACTTTCTTAACCCTTCTCCTTTTGCTATTTCTTTTGAACCTTGGTTAGAGTAGGAACTCAAGCATCGCCACAATGCTAAATCTAATGAACATGGTGAGTTTCAGCTTGCTTTTTTGAGTGAGCAACCACTATTCATTCATTTCCAACACTTTGAAACTCCATTTGCAGACCCAACTTCCCATGCTTTGTAAACTATAAAGGCTAACAATGTGGTTACCAACAAAACACATCAATCAACTAAACTATTCCAAACATTGTCATGACCTGACACCCAAGAGACCTTGGGGTAGTGATTTGTAACTTGTTTGCAAATTTCTACCTTTCAAGAGAGGTAGCATACTTGTGTGTTGCATGTGTTGAGAAGTTGCAAAACACCCATCAATAGAACTAGTGCTAGAAGGAGGGCCTTACTGAGCTTGAGGCTACAAAGCTGAAAATTGGAAGTTGGAAAGAGCCTTCAAGTAAAAATCTAAGATAGGGAGATCTCTTTATATGCTAGAAGTTAAAATCAGAAAATTTGAAGGCAAAACAAGAGCTGAGTTGAGATGGAACAACACTTTCTATGTGTGGGAAATGTTAGTATCAAAATAAGATAAAATAAACACACTAATGCAACATTAAACCAAGGAAAACTAAATAGAATGAAATCAAAGGAATTCAAACAGAGCTTCTTCAGAATCGTTCCATTGTCCTCTATCTTCAGTGATTCACTTGAAGCTGTTGCTCTCAGATTGTGTAAGCAAAGCTTCTCAGAATGACAACCTGTAGAACGAGTATACAAAGGGAGAGTACTTCTCTATCCTATATGCTGGTAGAGTGAAATGTTGATGGGATATGCACAGGGGCTATAGATTATGCACAGGGGCTGTGGATTAAGGATGCTATTAAAACTAAGCTATGAGGATGATAGGCCATGATATGGATTGCTAATATGCTAAGCTACGCTATGCTATGATTCTAGAGGCTATGAATGCTAAAAGACTGTGCTATTGCAAATTGAATATAGTTTTCCTGTATGAAAGCTTCTCTATTTTGAAAGACCCGGTAGTCCTTTTTATAGATTTTTACAAGCAAGAGCCTAGCTGGCAAAGATCAATGGCTGTGAGATTGTCTGGTAATTTTGAATGGTGAGAGATGGAGAGGTTGAGAGGAAGATGGAAGATGTTGGGAGGTTGGAGAGAAGAATGGAGGTTTGTCTTCAACCCACAGGAACAATTTTGCTCAAAAATAGAGAAATTAATTTTTTGTTTTGAAGTTTGTTTCATAGTTGTTGCAGATAATCCAATATTAAATAAATAAATTTATTTAATTTTGTGTGAGTTTGATATTTAATTTTAGGACTATAGAAGATTTAATTAAATATCTTGAATATTTAATTGCGAATAGACTTTAGAAGAATTAATTAAATATTTGGAATATTTAATTGTGAATAGACTTTAGAAGAATTAATTAAATATTTGGAATATTTAATTGTGAATAGACTTTAGAAGAATTTTTAGAATAGAAGAATACTTAATCTTTAATATTTGAATAAAATATTCAAGCCAAGATTATATGATAATTAATATAAATAAATCGTAATGTTTATTTAATTAATTAAGAAATGGATAAGAAAAGTGATTAAATAAACTTATTTATTTAATCGAAAATGAAAGAATGAACAATATAAATAAATTATTTAGATTTATTTATACGTAGATTAAATTCAGAGATTTAATTAAATATTAAATTAATTACCAGACTATTGTGATGTGACCATTTTTAGGTGTATACACTTTTCCCCTCTTTGAAGTGATGTGTTTTCATGCATTACTTCAAAGAATTTTTAAAATTTTCCCCATATGCTGATTGTCGAATGTTGATAGGTATATGCCCCCTTGGATGATGAATCGATAAGATTTCGATTTTTGTGATTTTTTTTGAATTTTTAGTTTGTTTTGAAATTTTCTAATATTTATGATTTTTAAGATGTCGATTCATCGTTTGAAATTGATGATGTGATGAAATTGACGTGGAAAGATGTGAGATGAAAAATCGATGACCTAGAATTCCCTTGTAATGATAGAATGTGATAAAATGCCCCAATTTTGCTTATTGTGATGCCCTGATTTGATGATGTTTGTCTAATAAATTTGTTCCCAAGGTTGTTGGAAAACAAATAGTAGCTGACAAATTTGCTTTTAAAGTTGTGGAAAAAATAAATAGTTGTCTTATAAATTTGTTTTCCATGATGATGAAAAACAAATAATTTGATAAGTTTGCTTCTAAAGTTGTTAAAAACAAACAGGATTTGATAAATTTGCTTCCATGATGATGAAAAACAAATAGTTTGATAAGTTTGCTTCTAAAGTTGTTAAAAACAAACAGGATTTGCTAAATTTTCTTTTCATGATGACGAAAAAACAAATAGTTTGGTTGATAAGTTTGCTTCTAAAGTTGTTAAAAACAAATAGGATTTTGATAAATTTGATTTTCATGACGATGAAAAACAAATAGTTTGATGATATTCAGATTTGATTGATTTGTCGTGATGATTTGATATTGATGATGATTTGATATTGATGTTGCTTTGAATTGATGATTCTTCCTATTCAATAGGAGATATTGAGCATCTTGCAGTTACGGGAGCGATTCCTGAAGACATGGAGATTGATTATGTAGCTTGTACAGGTGGATAGAGATGTGATCGAGGCATGAGAGGATAGCACTTCGTAGTGCATTTTGCATGATGTCTTATTGATACTCTGTTGAGACACTTGTATTCACACTGATATGATCCCATTGTTTTGATGATGTATATATCATGCATAGTTGACATCTTTTGTATATTTGACATTCATTTTTAAGATATATGATATGCAACAATGATCTGTTATGTGATGAATGCGTCTATTTTTTATATGCATGATGTTTTATGTGATGGTTTCACAATGTTATGCTCATGATGTATATGTATGCATGATTTTTAGATATGAAAATGCAAGTGTAATGTTATGATATGATGATTGTGATCTATTGATGAATGATTATGAATGTGAAACGATGGATGGTACAATTTATGAATGCCCATGAATGTTTTGATTATGATATATGCTTTGTTTTTATGATTTTCCGATGCAAATATGTATGCAAAATGTATGTGATGATGTTTTTGTGAATGCCAAAATGTACTCGGTCATTTATTGGAAAGATATGAAACTTTGATACTTCCCCAGCTTGTGGGAAAATCTATAAATGCAAAATGTGGATTCTAGAATGAATGTAATCTACACTAACCATGCAGGATAATTGTACAATATTGCCATTCTGAGAGCTTATTTGTGCTTTTTGTGTCATCATAGAGCATTGAAATTTTGAAAGTTAATACAAGCATCAAAGGGCATGTTAGCACCAGTGATGACCTAAGTATTGCTTTCATGATTTTTAATCTAGCAAGTTAATACAAGCATCTAGGTATAATTGAACCAAGATGACCAGAGTATTGCTTGCATAAACAGACAAGAGTTAACCCATTTCCCATGCAAATTCTGAAATGTCATCAATGATACTTAGTAGAGCATGTCTCGCGACCAATTTACATAGTACTAATGATTTCCTCGCAAACAACAGACAAAGAAAAATCATACTCCTTCCTTACTTTTCTAGTTTAGTACATCATCGAATTGCTCCAGAGATATGATAGAAAATCAACCAACAATTCAAATTCTACTTAAAGTATTTCAAACATTATTCATATTAAGATCATCCACCTTGGTTATCAACATTGATGTTCTATGTTTTGATTAACGTTGTTTGGACCATGTTGTTTGATTTCATTTGCATTGAGTGATCGTTTTGATGTGGTGGTTGATTTTATGCATCAGTGTATGTTGTGTTTTGTCAAACCATTATTTGTCCATTTGTGATGCTCTAAAAGCTCGTTGCCCCTCTCTTGTTTAATCTGTGTTTCTGCCCCCAGTGTAAACACAACCTGAATATGATAGATATGTACAAATTTCATCAAGCCATGATGAAACACAAGGATGCCCGTTGCATGATATGGATATGATAGATATGTACATATGATGGAAATGGATAGATGATACCGTAAAGCGAATGCAAGAAATAAGCTAATAGATAGAGGAGCCCATTTGGATCACAAGTAACGCCTGTTTGCCAGGTTTTCACCACTTGTTTTTATTGCACTTTTTTAGATCATGTGAATTTTTTTGTTTTTGTGTTTTTTTTTCTTCAAGACTTTTTCTAATTTTTATGTATTTTTTAGGACTTTTTCTATTTTTTATGTATTTTTTCAGGAATTTTTCTAATTTTTATGATTCAGACATAGAACTTCTTTAAATGAATGTTGTTGATCGGTTCTTCAAACAGGTCCCCTTCTGACATAGATAACTGATATGCTCCAGAACCGTATGCTACAATGATTACAAATGGACCAAGCCAATTTGGTTCAAATTTTCCTTTCTTTTCTTTGTCTTGCTGATTGTGTGGATTTTTTTTCAAGACTAAGTCACCTATTTGAAATGTATGTGGTTTAACTCTATGATTGTAGCTACGAGACATAACTTGTTGATAACCCTTCAAATGATCAGTTGCATGTTGAGGTCTTTCATCTAACAATTCTAGCTCTTGAAGACGAGATACTCGGTAGTCTTCATCATTTATCAATCCTTTTAATGAGACCCTAAGCGAAGGTATTTCAACCTCTAATGGTAAGATCACTTATGCTCCATATACCAAGGCATATTGTGTAGCCTCTGTTGGTGTGCGAATGCTGGTTCTGTATGCCCAAAAAGTTGGATTTAACTGGACATGCCAATCACAACCAACATCATTTACCATCTTCTTCAAGATCTTCAAGATTATTTTGTTTGAAGCTTCTGCTTGACCATTTCCTTATGGATAGTAAGGTGTAGAGAACCTATGTTGGATGTGAAATCTTTCACAAAGTTCATCAACATCCTGATTCTTGAAAGGCCTCCCATTATCAGTGATGATAGAATTAGGAATTCCATATCGGTAGATAATGTAATTTAGGATAAATGAAGAGATTTGTTTACCGGTCACAGTTGTCAAAGGAATAGCTTCGATCCATTTTGTAAAATACTCTATAGCTGTGATGATGAATTTATGGCCATTTGATGATGAAGGATGAATTTTTCCAACAAGATCTAGTCCCCATCGAGAAAAAGGCCATGTCAGAGTAAAAGGCTATAGTTCCTGTGCAAGTGCATGAATAAGATTCCCATGGATCTAGCATTTAGAACACTTCTTGACAAAATTAAGAGATTCTTTCTCCATGGTAGGCCAATAATATCCCATTCTAACAAGTTTCTTGGCTAAGGTTAAACCACTTGAATGAGTTCCACAAATACCACCATGAACCTCTTGTAAGGCTTCTTCAGATTCATCACGTTCAAGACATCGAAGGAGCATATCATCAAAACCATGTTGGTAAAGGATATCGACGATCAAGGTATATCGGGATGATTGGCATATGAAATTCCTTTTTTGGTTTCGGGATAAGTCCAGAGGTAAGATGTTATTTTTCAGTAGGTATAAATCTTGCCATATAAAGATGAATTAGAACCGGTTAAATGGCATATGACTTGGGTCTCAGGATTATCATAGGTGGGAGAAAATAATTGTTCCACCAAGAATTCATACCGTTTTTTAGTTTATGATAATTGTAACAAGGAAGCAATTGTAGCCATTGCATCTGCAGCTTTATTATCAATCCTTGGGATTTGTGAAAACTTTATTGTCACAAAATACTTTTTAAAATCATCCACCATGTTCTTGTAAGGTAGCAGCTTATCATCTTTAGTATGATAATCATCATTGATTTGATTAATGGCAAGTTGTGAATCACTGTAAACTTGCAGCTCTGTAATCTGCTAGTCCAATGCTATCTTCATTCCTATAAGCAATGCTTCATATTCAGCTATGTTATTTGTGCAAGGAAACATCAATCGATATGATTTTGGAATGGAATGTCCTTCAAGTGTGACAAAAATAATCCCTGCCCCCAAGCCCTATTGCGTGTAAGATCCATCAAAGTACAATGTCCATGATTTCTTAATTGTTGTTGTGAAGACATCTGCATCAGGAAATTCAATATGCATTGGTTTTTCTTCTTGTAAAGGTGGTTTAGCCAACTGATCAGCTATGACCTATCCTTTTATAGCTCTTTGATCTACATAATGAATGTCAAACTCACTTAAGATCATTACCCATTTTGCTATTCTTCTTGTTAAGGTAGCTTTACTTAAGAGGTATTTTAGTGGATCGATTTTGGTTATCAGCTTAACTGTATGAGCCAACATATAGTGTCACAACTTTTGGGAAGCAAACACCACTGCTAGGCAAGCTTTTTCAATGAAAGTGTAGTTTAATTCATGACTTGTTAATGTTCTGCTGATATAGTATATGGCTCTTTCTTTGCCTGTAGAATCCTCCTGTGCTAGTAACGCTCCCAAAGATACTTCTGTGGTTGAAATATATAGTATGAGCGGCTTCCCTGGAATTGGTGGAATTAAGACTAGTGGATTCATGAGATATTGCTTGATCTGATTAAATGTTGCTTCACACTTTTCCTCCCATTTGAATGGGACATTTTTATGCAATAGATGTGTAAATGGTAAGCTTTTGTCTACCAGTTGAGCTATAAACCTTCTGATGGATTATAGTCATCCTTGCAGTGATCGGAGCTGACTAATATTTCATGGTGGTGGTATGTCCATTATAGCTTGTACTTTTCCTAGATCAACCTCTATGCCCTTTTCTGAAACAATGTATCCAAGGAGTTTTCTAGATTTAACGCCGAAGACACATTTCTTTGGATTGAGTCAAACATTGAACTTCTCCATTCTGATAAAGATCTTTGACAAAATTTCTTGATGTCCTTCTCTTGTGTTAGATTTAGCCAATAATTCATCCACATAGTCTTCCATGAAGGTGTGCATCATGTCATGGAAAATGGTTGTCATTGCTCTTTGATAAGTCGCTCCTACATTCTTAAGCCCAAATGGCATGGTATTCCAACAATAGGTACCCCAAGGGCATGTGAACGTTGTTTTATCTTGATCCTCAAGTGCAATCTTTATCTGGTTGTATCCTGAAAATCCATCCATTAAGGAATACATTGCATGGTCAGCAGTTAAATCAACAATCATATCTATGTTTGGTAAAGGGAAGTCATCTTTGGGACATGCTTTGTTCAAATATCTAAAATCTGTACAAATTCTAATCCTTCCATCTAGCTTTGAAATAGGTACGATATTGGAAATCCATTCTGCATAGTCAATAGACCGAATAAATCCAACATCTAAAAGCTTCCTTAACTCTTCTTTAACCAATAATGCAACATGTGGATGCATTTTTTAGAGTTTTTGATTCACAGGTTTTACCCCTGTGTTTATAGATAGATGATGCATTATTAGATTAGGGTCTAACCCTGGCATATCAACATATGACCAAGCAAAGTTGATTTGATTCTCCTTCAAGAATTCTATGAATTTCAGTACTTCTTCCACTGTTAATGATGCTGCAAGTTGCAAGATTTTTGGCTGCTCTGTAGTACTTATGTTGGTTGATTTTGTGGGCTCAATCAAAACAAAAGATCTTTCTTGATAATGTTTTGGAAGAGTGTCAATTTTCTCATCTTTCAATGCCTCAAAAAGGTTTTCACCGTTAGATTTTCCCTTTATTTTTCTCTTGTCATGATCTACCACTACCATTTTTCGGTTTTCACCAATAGATCCATCTTTTATTTCATTTATTTTGCAGCTAAGAGACTCGACACCCTCCCTATATAAATCTTGAGTATGAGATTCTTCGATGGAACAATTGTTTTCTTGATTAGATGAACAAAGGAAATTTACAATATCCTCATCATCATGAAATGTAGGGATATGGATAGGTGCATTGTTGTCTCAATCAATAAGTTCCGGATAGACTAAAGGTATGGGATCATTAGGTTGGGTAAGGTCTTGAACTATCAAAGTCATGACATGGTTGTCATTTTCATGATGAACAAGGTCTATGATGGTATTCTCCTGTCGATTATCAATCTCGTTAAAATATGAATTGTCCTCACTTGAGTCATGATCGCTTTGTAAAACATAATCAAGTGATGGCCTTGAGCCCTCCCCTTGTAAGAACATGGGTGTGAATTTTTGTATAACATCTGCCCTTTTCTTTGTTAAGAATGTATCATCAAAGACATCATCCCATTCATATTCATTGGAATCAATGTCTGAACTGTTCTGCAATTGGAAAACTGATCCATAAATTTTTTGTAGAGTAACATCTTCATGGGGTTTATCTGAAATTGATTCTCCTTCATGAGTTTGTTGTGCTTGCTGTGAAGTTGACTCTTCTGTATCCTTACCATATCCAAGTCTTGTTTTATCCTTTGGATGTATTGAAATAGGTTGAATTGGCTCAATGATTCCTTCTTTTCTGTTTCCTATAGGACCATTTCCTTCATAGCCCATTCTTTGCATGATGGTATACCCTTTGCCATATTGTTCAGTAGGTAACTTGATGTGCAAAATAGATTCATCTTCATCTTTGTATAGCCAACTTAGTATATCCCTATCTTCAGCTTCTTCATCGGTGGTGTTAGCTTTAATGAATCATCCATCAAAATTTGTGATTGGCACAAAAGCTTTGGATGTAGAGGCTATTGCGATCTTTTGATTTGATAGAGTTGGGTGACCATGTGACCTTAGAGAAGGAGGTAAGCTAGAAAGGGATAGTGAATATTTGCCTACTCCTTTGTCTTTTAAATGTAGCTTGGTGTCAAGATTCTTTGTCAATTCTTGTAATTGGCCTTGTAGATTGGAAGAAGTAGTAAAAGTCTCCCTATTATGTGGCACAAAGGCGTCTTGAGTTGCTCAAAAATTTGAACAAGTTTGGGTGCTATTGTATTCAGCTTGTATAGTTATTTCCTGTCCATCATACGAAAACTTGAGGCATTGATGGTACATTGATGGTACTGCCTACATATCATGAATCCATGGACGACCCAAAAGTATGTTATAGGAAAGATCACAATCTAGAACCTGACAAAAGGTATTTTTCACAACAGCTCCCACTCTGATAGGTAGCATTATTAGTCCTTTAGAAGCTATTTCTTCATCATCATATACCTTGATAGTTATTTTTCTTTGTGGATCAATGGAATTTTCTGATATTCCTAAGGCATGTATTAGCTTTAAGGTACAAATGTTTAAACCAACTCCTTCATCTATCAAGACACGTCTGATTCGGTGCTTATGGATCATGACTTCAAGATAAAGCGATGAATTATGCGAATGTGTCATGGAGGCATCATCTTTTTTGGAAAATGAAAGACAAGTGGGGGAAGACAAATGTCCCACCATGGCTTGAAATTTGTTTATATCTAGATCAGTGTCAACAGTTGTGTTTACAAGAGCTTCTTCTAAAATATTTTTGTGTATGGGGGATATTTTGAGAAGTTCAAGGATGGAGATTTGAGCTGATGTTTTTCTCAATTGATCAACTAAATTATATTGACTTGGAAGAGGAATAGCTACCTTAGATGAACTTCCTTTTAAGACCACTTTTTCTTGTCCTCTCATAGTCACATTAACCTATTCATATTCTTGTTTTTCCTTGATTTTGATAACATTAACCTGCTGATCATTTGCATAGATGTGGCGGATTATGTTGTCTTCAACATTATTTATGCTTTTCGCTTCGATATCTGATGTTTCCCCCTTTTGATAGTTTGGTAAAGGATCTTTGAATGCTTGATGATCGTCATTGGTATGATGTCCTTCAATTTTGATAGTCCCATTGTCAATTAAATCTTGTACTAGATTTTGCAAGGCTTGACAGTTATTTGTTCTATGACCTTTACATCGATGATAATTGCAATAATACGAATCATTCCATGATGGTGGTTTGACTCATGGCTCAAAATATCTTTGTGTTGGTAAGGTGATAACCTTATTATCGAGAAGGTCCTTGAGAGCAGACTCAAGATATTGTCCCAAAGTGGTAAAATTTTGCCAATTTGAAAAGAATGGAGATCTTGGTAGATTTGATGTTTGGCTATTTCCAAGATTTTTATTGAAATTACCATGATTATCCTTCTTGTTTTGATTGGTCATGCTTTCTTGATTAGATTTTTGTCCTTGTTGATTGTTGTTCCCTTGTTGGTTGGTATTTCCTTGTTGGTTGTTTCGTGGAGCACTTGATAAGTTGAAGATAGATGGTCTTGTTCGTAGATTGTTTGCATCCACTAGACCATCATTGACAACATTTTTATTTTTGTTCCAAAACCTTGTTTTATCATTCTTGTTATGATTGGATGAACTTGGATTATCAAGTTTTAGTACTCCTCTTTTGACCAAGGCCCCTTCAATGGTGATTGTGGTTTCAATCAATTTTTCAAAGTTATGAGGACAATGAAGATTAAGCCTATAGCTTAATTCTTGATCTAGGCTATTGATGAAGATATCCATCTTTTCCTTTTTAGGAATAGGACGAGAATATCGTGCAAACAATCTTCTCCATCTTTGCAAAAATGTAGTGAAAGATTCCCCTACTTTTTGTTTCACTTTACAAAGATCAAGCATGGTTATCTGGTGTTGGATGTTGTAGGCATATTGTGATATAAACTGATTTATTAACTCCTCAAAGGTTTTGATGGGGGAAGTGATCTTGGAAAGCCACTCCATGGATTTTCCACCCAAACTTCATGGAAACAATTGCATTAAGTAGGTATCTTCAAAAGCGAATTCTAGACTCATATTTTAGAAATCTCTCACATGTTCAATGGGGTCAGTTTTCCCATTGTACTTATCAAATTTAGCGATTTCGCAATGTTTTGGAAAAGGTATCATTTGAAGATTCCTATCAAATGGATAAGGAGATATGTCATCCAAAACATAATTCTTTGTTGCACCCCCTTGCATTTAATTAAATATTAAAAATATTTAATGAATTACCAGACTATTGTGATGTGACCATTTTTAGGTGTATACACTTTCAAATCAACATCACTTAGCTACATGCAGATTTAAATAGGAGATTAAGGAGACCGTTACAACAATTTACATTGGCAGATAGGTGTATAATCCATAGCACTCGTAGACACAAGGAACTAGGATTTCTAGCATTCTTAGATAAAATTGAAAGAGTCTTGCAAAGAGAAATTCCCTCTTGGGAAATATACTAGCCCTTGGCTCTTGCAGATCCAGAAATGGGATTTGCTAACATGGCAGCCAAGGCATTCAAAGAGTTGATCCAAGAACACTTGAGAAATAAGGATGGACTAAGATTGGAGGAGGTACTGATGTCTAGTTGGTGTAGGTTCCATAATGCACCTCACTTAGAATTTACTTGTCCATCATGTGTCGACACCATCACTCAAGTTAAGGGAAGTTTGAAAAAGTTAGAGCAGCCAATTCTCAATAAAGAGGATTCATCCCATGAGGAAAGAGAGTTTTCAACATCTGGAGAACAACACATTGAAGTTGAACCAAGAAATTTGACACAAGTTAGTGCTGGGAGAGCAAATACAGTGGCTGAAAGTCAAGAGGAAGGAGATGATTTCCTTGGGGCAGCAAGGAGTCTTGATAGAAGCTCAGTCAAAAGGGAATTGATAGGTTTTTCTTCCATAGACAAAGGGAATCCTTCCAATTAAGAAGAGGAATGGTTCAAAGTTAAAGGTGAATGGATAGAGTTGGCAGCAACACATGTTGTGAAAACCAACAAAAATGCTGAAAACCAGAGGGAAGAAGAGAAAAAATGCCTTGGGGTAGCAGAAAACGATGGTGAAAGCATAATAAAAATTAGATTAGAAGACTTTTCCTTCATAAATGAAAGTGACCAAACATCTGAAAATGAGGATTTTGACGAGTGGGAACAACCACATGTCACGGTTGTTTACTATCAAACTTCCTTCCCAACTGATGATGAAGACCCAATAATGGAATGATACAATGAGATTATGTCAAGATTAGCAAGGGATTGGTCAGAGCTAAGACACCAAGTGGAATTGGAAGTGTTATTGTTGTTTCAATGTTGCAAACTCCATGATTTAGCACATTCTGAGTTCACGTGTGAGCTATGCCAAAAGGCCATTGAGCAATTTAAAGAACAAGAGGGGCAACCAAGTGCATTGCTTCTTGTAGTTTCTTTATGGATCGAACTAGAGGACTAAGAGCTAGAACCAGGTGAAAACTTAGCTGAAAATATCCTGAAGAAGGTGTTGGGATAGCAACAAAAGAGGAACAACATAGTCCTAAGCCTTCAAATGATGAAGCAGAGCAAATAGGGAGGTTGTCCATCAGGAATCAAGAGTATTTTCCTCTTGAGGAGCATCTATATTCAATGGATGATAGGCTTTATGGGGAGTCCTTTGAGATAAATCATATAGTAAATATTGGCCCCCTTGATGAGGTTCCCTCTATTGATGACTTTTTTCCATTGGGAGCTATACTCTGAAGGTAGGCCAACAATGAAGAGGAGTACATTTCAGAAGAAGGTAGGGATGAGGATATACTACCTGAACCTCCAGATGGTGAAACATTAGAGCTTCCATATTGCGAGAGGAACTCCTTCTTCATCTATAGCTATAGTGAACAAGAAGAGACAAGTGAATATCACAAGGAGATACATGAATTGCAAGAGGAAGAATACAAAGGCAGAGGTGTCTTGATGGCTGCCAACGAGTATGACATACCTGGCCAATTACAGGGTGCAACTAAGGGTCCTTCCGCCATGATCACTGTTGATCCTCTCACACATTTAGGGAGTTTCAATAGGATAGATTCATCCATGTCATCCTTTTATGACATTGGACATCATAAAATTAAGGTCAACACTAGGGAAAGGAGATGGGACAACATGCCACCTTTTTAGAACAACAATCAAGTAGACACCGAGACTACAGAGTATCAAAGAGAGGAAGTATATCTCAAGGAATAACTGAGGGAGGCTGCAGACCCTACCAAGAGCTTAGAAGAGGTGTTTTCTACCTCATTTTCCTAGCCACATGCAAGCCTGAGATTAGGTACAAGGTTCCTTGCATTTGAAAATTTTTCTTCACAATGTGTACTACCTGATCAATTCGATTATGATCTATAGATTTGTAATGCGAGAAGGATATTGCAAAATCCTGTCCCACCACCTGAGGTTTCCAACATGACAATCGATGATGTAGTGATCATTCTCGACTGTCACACACTGCCACCTCTGCATGGCAATATCTAGGTTCTGTCTTTCCTTACTCGTGTGAATACTTACAACTACATTTATCATTTTGATTATGGGAATGAGGGGAGATGAACATGTTTGTGGATCAACCATGGGTTTAATGAATTACCTCAATTGCTGATTTTTCCTAATTATGTGATTGAATTTGAATGCTCCAATAATAAACTTATTTTTTCTAAGTATAAAGTTAAATCTGCATGGCTTAGAACTGCAACGATTTCCCTACTACTTGTGCATGCATTATGAAATCTAATGGGCATGAATGTTGGTTTTCCTTTTCTAAATGTCATTCTTTTTAAATATCTTTGTCCATAGTTTTTTTTGGGTAGTGTAGGTCTCATGTATATACCTCGCTTTCCTACTTTCCTTAGGTTAGTTGGTTTCCCATAGGCTGGTTTGCTTTAGAGTAGTTTTCTTGCTATTTTCTTTTGCTTACCTGCTTTGCTTAGTTTAGGGGTTTTCTTTCCATTTTCTTCTGCTTTACTACTTCTTTGCTTGGGGTCCCCTTTCTTACTGCTAGGTACATCTATGTGCACAAGGATCATTTTATTGCCTAGGGTTTGTTCTATTTATTTCTTCAAAAAAAATTAATTAAGTTTATAGAGTTGACAATGAGGATCTTCTATTAGTGTCAAGTGACCTGGATGTTTGATTAAAAGAGGATAAATCATTGGTTTATCTGGTCCAGATGTATTTTGAAATCTTATATCTCTCACACACCTTAAGAATCTTGAGGTCATTGTGGGTTCTTTTGTGAAGTATAGTTAAGTGAAAAATCTAAAGTTCTACTTCAGTGCCATTGTGATTCTCAAACCTGAGTGCAAGCTTCATTGCTCATAGGTTGAAATGAAAGGAATTGAAAAGAGAAAAATCAAAAGTAAAGAAAAAAAGAAAGAAAAGTAAGACATTGAAAATCAAAAGAAAGAAATTCAAATTTTTAGGGGGATCCGAGCAACTCTACTGAGGCTATGGACGCCTCGCTAGAAGTAGAGAAATGTTAGGGAGAATCACAACGACAACCTTGTCGGGGCTATGGATGCTTGACTGGTAGTGAGGCAATGTCTCAAATGCTTTTGGAGTTAGAATCAATCATGTAGCTTAACTTGACAGAGCTTAGGTTCATGTAGTTGCTTAAAGATGGGAATTAATGCAACTGCACACACTTGGATTTTTAGCATATTGAAGGTTGGGTCAACTAGTGGTTTTGATCCTTTGGTCAAGCGTCTAGTTTTTTTCCTTAGCATGAGGATCAAAACCATAGATTTTGGGTTTGTGATTCTAGTTTGTCATCAAAATGCTTTGGAGCATTTCCCTAGTGAGTCACCATTTGTTGTGCATATTTTACACACACACCTACTGTAGGCAGGGACCCCCTTTTTTCACTCCTGACGGACTACTTTGATCCCATCTCATTTTGTGCACTCGTGTTTCCAAGCTCAAGTCAGTGACAAGCTTTAAACAATTAAATTCCCCTCGGCCGAATTCACCTAAATTTCACCAAGTTATTTTCTTGTGCGGGTTGGGTCTTGCGGGTTTCCCTTTGCTTATTGCACCGGTATCCTCCAAGCCTTGCAAACCCACAACTGCGGGTGACCACTTGTGTTTCACCACTAAGTAGCAACTAACACCCAAATTCCACCTGCATGGTGGGATCTGCACTAGGTTTCTCCATCTGAGTCTTGACCAAGCATCCAAACAAGTGTGGTTTTCTACATCTCACCTAACCCAGGTCTATCGTACCAAGAAATCAATGCATGCCATTAGTGGCAATTAGCCTATAAATGCTACTCCTTGCCCTTCATTTTACCTAAGGTGTTCGAATATGAGAGAGTAACAAAGTCCCCCTTTTTTTTGCCACTTTTTTCCTTGCTCCTATTGACTTGGTCCCTACTCGCTTGCTTTGATTTTCCCTTCATTTTTTGACTTTGGGGACAAGTTTCCTATGGATTTGGGATGTTTTTGTGATGCCTAAGTGAACTGCCAAGGTCTCATTGAGTTTCAAGAAGTTGTGGAAATTTCTATGTGGGTCATTGTCCCTCCATTGTCATCCACAAGAAATTCTTTGCAGGTCATTGTCCCTCCGTTGCCGTCTGCGGGAACTTCCTTGCAAGCTACCATCCCTTCTTTTCCATCTGTAGGAACTTCCTTGTAGGTCATTGTCCCTCCATTGTCATCCACAAGAACTTCCTTGTAGGTTGTTGTCCCTCTATTTCCATCTATGGGAACTTCCTTGCAGGCCGCCATTCCTCCATTGTCGTCTGCAGGAACTTCCTTGTCAGTCATCATCCCTCTGTCACCATCCATGGGAACTTCCTTGTGGTTCACCATCCCTTAGTCACCATCTGCAGGAAATTCCTTACGAGTCATTGTCCCTTGGTTTCCATCCACGGGAACTTCCTTACAGGCTGCCATCACTCCGTCAGCATCTGTGAGAACTTCCTTTTGGGCCCCCATCCCTCTATTGTCATACGTGGGAACTTCCTTGTAGGTTGTCATCTCTTCGTTATCACTCCCCATCCATCGCCCACCATTCGCCGTCTATCATCCACTATTCGCCTGTCTTCTGTCATTCGTCTATCATCCGCTACTTGTGCATTTTCCCTTACGGAAGGCTATCTGCCATCCGCCTATTGTCCACCGTATGTCGTCCACCATCCTTCTGCCCTATGGCACCTACACCCGTAAACCCACATTTATGTTTGTGGTCAAAATGAGCTCCAAATATGAATATTATGATCTTTTAGTGATGCATGCACAGATAGATCTAACAATGTGTTTGCAGGATTTGACTAACATTTTCCTTGATTTGTGTATGAAAGCACTTACTGCACTTTGTGTATGCAAGACTTATGAAACTTACCATGGGTCCATCGGGGAGGCCCATTGAGAAAGGTGAACAAGGAAAAGTGCATTGCTCCTATCACCATTCATTTTATGCTCACCTATCCTCCTAGAACCCATCAATAGAGATGACATTAGAAGGAGGTGTATGTCATGGAATTCAATGACAAAACTAAAAAGGGTGGTCTTGAACGTGGCAAGAGGAGCTGCTTTATCTTTTTCCAAAAACAATCATATGATTTGTTAGGGGTTGTCCCACAAAATCTGGAGCAACATGTCTACTTTTTAGTAACACAAATCTGCAAGAAGATTCATTTTATTGCCTAAAAGAATGATGTGAACACATCAAACAAAGGGCAACCTTTAGCAATTTTAGCTATAGTAGGGATGGTAGCCACTAAAAGACAAAACCATTATAGTGCCAGGGTTAGTAAAGGAAAAAATAGCCTATTTTAAATTGAGAAATATTGGGGGTAGGTGAAACCCTAACTTGTATTGAATCTGAGCCACACATTGTGAGTTGATCCTAGCCATTCATTTGGACTTTGGAAAACTATAAATAGGGGCTTGCCCCTCATTTGTAAATGGTTGGAGAACTAGTGTAAAGGAATTTTGTAGGAATTGAGAGGAGCATTGCATGATTTTATTCTTCTGATTTTGTTCATTATGTATGCATGGTTCAACTTTCAAGTTAGTTTAGCTTGTAGTTTCTTGAATGGTTGTGATAATGGACATTGTTGTTATGGTATTTGATGAGCTTTTAGCCCATACTTTTGGCACTTGTTGATGACAAGTTGTTGTGCAAAGTTAGCCTGGGATCCTTTATTTAATTGTTGCAACTTTTTTCAATTGCATGTTGATGATGTGCATGTGTAATCTAAAAATCAATAGACCTTAGGAGATTGCACTGGTTTTGTGTAACTATAGGTTCCTCTTGGCCAAGAAAAACTTAGTTTTGGAAATTTTGTCTACTATAGCAGCCTCCATTGTTACTATTCATTTGTAGCTTATGATTTAGAACAACTTTCTTAAACCTTCTCCTTTTGCTATTTATTTTGAACCTTGGTTAGAGTAGGAACTCAAGCATCACCACAATGCTAAATCTAATGAACACGGTGAGTTTTAGCTTACTGTTTGGAGTGAGTAGCCATTGTTCATTCACTTATAGCACTTTTAAACTCCATTTTCAGGCCCAACTTCCCATGCTTTGTAAACCATAAAGGAAAACCATGTGGTTACCAACAAAAAACATCAACCAACTAAACTATTCTGAGCATTGTCATGACCTAACACTCGAGAGACCTTGGGTTAGTGATTTGTAACTCTTTTGCAAATTTCTACCTTTCAAGAGAGGTAGCATACTTGTGTGTTGTGTGTGTTGAGAAGGTGCAAAATACCCATCAGTAAGGGCATGGGAGATTGTTATGCCCTGCATAACCACCCCATTTTATTCTGGAACAAAATGGGTCCCCCTTCTCTCTTGCTTTTGTTGCCTTTGGTTATTTTCTTTGCTCTTGGGAGTTCTTCTGGTTCTCTGCCTGAGTTTGTCTTCTTGTTTTGTCAAATTTTGGTTCTGTCTTAGCTTGAGTTGGTTTTCTTCTTGTTGAGTGTTAAATGACATTATCATAGACAATAGTGTATCTTAGGATAATATATTTTATGTTCTCCTAAGGGCTAATGGAAGCATTTGTTTTGCAGGATCAAATCACACACATGGTGATATTTGTCAAGGGAGCTCAGTTGAAATGCATTCCTCAATCCATTTGGTCATAATTTTCCTCCACGAAGAAAGTTGGCAAGACCTTGTAGATGTCTTACCGACTACCAGTGCATTTTTTTGATAGGCGTCTATGTTGACTATCAGAAAGACCTTAGGAATGTCACAACGATTGGAAATCACATGCAGGTACCTATTGGAAAGACATCAATCATCATCCCGGTGACTAAGAGTTTCCCCATTGGCATGAAAGTCTCTTTGGGAGAAAGGTCTCAGTGAGATCTTCATGTCTCACCGACCGGCGAAAGGGGAATATGCCTATTGGCAAGAGATTTTTCTTCAGGAAGAAGTTTCAATGACTTCTTCATGTCTCATTAACTACCGCAGAATGGGTAAACACTTTGGCAAGAGTTGTGTCTTCGGTGTGTGGTCTTGTTGAGTTCCTTAAGTCTTGTCGACCGCTAATAAGAACATACATCTAGGTGAGAAAATCTTGCATCAAAGAGATGTCTTGTTGAGTGCATCGGGTCTCACCGACAAAGCACAAAAGGGGGTCTACTGGTATGAGGTCTTGCAGTCTTGCCAACCCATGATGCAAACTGACATATTGCTTCATCAGGGAGAGAATGGGATGGTCACGGCGACAAAAAGTGAACTTATGGAAATTCTTCGGCGAGACATAAGGTGTTTATGGGATGTCTCCCCGACAAGAGAGTGTTACAGCAATGGATGTGAAACAAAGAATGCATATCGGTATGACTACAAGGCGGTCTTAGCGACAACAAGTGGCCTCGGCAAGATGTCTCACTGACTTGCCATGTGCTCACCCAAAAGAAAAGGGGTTGAATATAAGGTCTCCCCAACCCAAAATTTCTTACCGAAAGAGAGTGGCCCCATCGAAGGATTGAGCTTGGTGATAATTTTTCCTTCGGTAGGAGGTCTACCCAATTAGCATGGGTCTCGCCGAAGGGAGTTGCACTCGGTGAAAGATAAAACCTTTGGCATGATGTCTGGCTGAAGGGGTGAGGTCACAATGACAAAAGTAGCATCAACGTAGTGGTCTAGGCTAGCTATGAGGTCTTGACAATCGAGCAATGTCTCCCCAAAACGAAAAGAGATCACCAAAAGATAACGCCTTTGATGAAAGGTCTCGCCGAAGGGATTGTACCCTCGGGGTAATATTTTGAATTTGGTATGAGATCTCGCTAACCTTGCAAGCTCTTGCCGAAAGAAATTTAGGCTCAGCAAGATTTCACCCAGAGATATTGCCTTCAGTGAAAGGTTTCACCAAAACATAGTGGGCTCGAGGAGAAGAGAAGACATCGACATGAAGTATCACTAACCCGATAGGGTCTGGCCGATGCAGAATGTTCTCACCGAGAGAAGAGGGGCTTCGCTATAAGGTCATGCCTACTAGCGACTATCTTCCCGATAGTCTTTGTGAGCTCGATACGACTTCTGCAGCTTGCTGAAGAGTCTTTCTGACTGTCTTATGCTATGCAGATAATTGCTAAAAGAAATATAATCACATTGGGGAGACATGATGAGTGTCTCACCGACATGCAATTCCATTCAAACCACCTTTGACTACCTAGGAATTTGGCGTGGCATATGTCTAACCAATCAAGAGAAGCTAAGAAGGTAGACCGACGATAGTTTGACCAATTGACTATCCCTGTGAAGGAAGTCTACAGAATGCGAACGACTTGGATTCGTTCTAAGATCATGAGGCGATGGGTTGGCTTGGTGCTCTGCTTACAAAAAGATCCAAAGCAGAAAGGAGGCCAAAGGAAAGAAAGAACCACAAGTCTCAGGAACAGCTGGAGTCTACAGGCAGAAAAGGAGGCAGATTGGTATTAATGGAAAATGCTTTGGATTATTCAAGGAAACCCTTCAAAGGAGTTGAAAGATAGACACAGATACTAGTAGTAAATGTTGCAGATACAAAAAGATCTTAAGGCTTCTCCTGAGGTCAAGCCATCACCGACTTGGACAACAAGGCTTCACATTGAATGCAACATTGAATCTCTTCGAAAGATTTTAGGGTCAACCCTCCTGAAAACATATATTTTTTTAAACCCTAATGCAGGGGAAAACACATTCCTTTTCGTACACTCTATATATATGGAATTCTTTCCCATTTGTAAAGGGTTAGGAGGGTTAAAAAATTTAGAAGATATAGAATTAGAAGTTAGGAAAAAGAGTCATTTAGAGAAGATAAAGTTGCATCCTGATTCTTTGTAATGGGAGCTTCTTTTGTCTTCTTACTTAGAAGTCAGATTCAGCATACATTGTAATGTATTTCTCAAGTTGTCTTAGTATAGATGGATACAGTCTGAAGACATAGATTTTCTATACACTGGTGATTGTGCCATCTTTGTAAATATTGCTTATCTATTTCATTAACAGTAGAAGCAATCAGATTTTAATCTACTTCACATTGTGTTCCTGAGTGATATTTTTCTTAAGTTGATCATTTGATTTGAGAAGCTTTCAAGGAATGAAGTTTGATTTTATGTCTTGTTTAAAGTGGTAAGTTATAGTTTGTTGTGGAAATCAACATTGTGAATGAATGAAACTGTGTCAATCACAAGTTAATTTTGTTCTACCATTTTAGTTAGGAATTCCTTGAAAGGTAACAAGTCTGGTTAAGTTGGATGAATTATTGTTCTTTTCTGTTCCAAAGCTCTAACCTATCTTTTTTTGTTTCTGTAAAAACCCTGGTTAGAATAGGTTTGATTTCATGCTTGATCCTAGAGCAATCCAGAAGCCCCAACACCAGTAGGCCCCTTGAACATTATAGTTCACATCAATCACTGAGTGACATCAACACAGTTGAGAGCCAACTACATAGACCTTGGGAGCTAGGACATCCATGTGTTGTCTTTCTCTTTTAGGAGAAACAAAATAGCAATATTTTGTTTGCATGTTGCTGTGTCATTTGGACCAACAATAGGAATTGGTGCTAGAAGGAGGGCCTAAAAGGGAAATATTGATAAAGCTATGATTTCCTCCCCAAAAAGGTCCCATAGAGTTCTTCGATCAGCTGAAAATCCACCACCCTTGATAGAACTCGAGACCCCAATAAGATAGAAGAGTCATAGAACTGGGGAAACCATCATACCACCATTATTAGCTCTGCTCACTCCACTAGGATTTTCACCAATACACCACTGGGTATCCATCAATCCACCATCTAATCCATCTCAATTCTCATCACAACTGGTTCAACACATCCAACAGTTAGCTCAACCACCACCACCACCACCAATGGAGTTTTTCAAAATAATCCCTCTCCATTGGGGACCATTCCTGGAGGTTTTCATGATATGCCTAAGAATCCTGAGAAGTTCTGTCCCAAGTACATTGATCGTGAATCAAGAAGTTTCAAAAAACACATACAATATTTTAAGGATGCTTGTTATAGAGCTCAGATAGCTCACCATGATGTAGTTTTTAGGTTGTTCCCTTATTCCTTAGGGGACATGGCATACAACTGGTATCTTAATCTTCCACAAGGTTCTATTCTAACCTGGATAGATTTGGAAAATGCTTTCATCAATCAGTTCAGAGTCTATGTGGATCCAACTCTTTTATACCACCAGTTTGCTACGATTAGGAAAGAGCCATGTGAATCCTTTCCCTTGTTCAATACTAGGTTTCAACAGATGTATAGGAGGCTACAAGGTCCCTACCTGGTTACTGAGAATAGTGCCACCCAAGCATATTTTAGAGTTATAGATCCTCTGCTTGGCTTGTTCTTGCAAAGGACTTATCAACTAGCTGATATTGATTCTCTATCCAAAGTTTATCATTTGGCTATCAAGCTGCAACAACAAATTAGTTCTCAACAAGGGAGTCTGGGAGGCGGTTTCCCTTCAATAGGATATCAGATGCAAAGCCCAACCCCTCTATTTAATACTGTCTCGAGAATGTCTCCTTCCCATTATGGACCTATGTCTGAGTTGCAGACTCAACCACCTATTCCATTCTTTGCTAATGGAACTCCTGACTTCTCCCAACAACCACAGGTTCCTCAAAGTTCCCATGGTTATCATAACCAAATTGGAACACCAAACCATGGTGGTTAGCCACCTGTTGACAAGGCTGTTGAGAGTGAAAAGGTAGTTCAACTCATAAACGAGGTAGAGACCTTAAAGAAAACATTGTATCGAGTTACAAACGACATGGCTCAGCTTAGACTAAACCCCTCTCAAAACCAAGGTAATTATTAGAATCGTAACAATTATAACCAAAGGGGTTATCAAGGCCAAAACTCCTCTAACCAAGGCTATCAAAATCAAAATAGAGGATATAACCAGAGACCAAATAACAACTGAAAATGGAATACAGGGCCAAATAATGGTGGAGTCTCCCACAATTATCAAGATAATGAGGAAAGGCCACATACTACAAATGTGGCTGACTTGAATTTCATGACTAACTGGCACAGACTGCATGATACTACAACCCATTCTGAAGTAAACTGTCCTGAGATGGAGAAAGTTGTCAAAATGGCATAGGAAGATGCCCACACATTCCAAGGGAATTCAAACAAAGGAGGTGACTCAGTAGATACAATAATGACTTATGACCTCTTTGAGGAGGTACCGTCATTCCCAAGGCAAGAGGAGAATGAACCAGAGGAAGATTCATATGATTCCCAAGCCTTCCAGACAAAGGGAGGACAATTCTTAAGGAACCAGAATAAGGGTCCATTCACTACATCAGCACCACCTAATCACATGGTGCCTCCAAATCAAAGTGCTAATAACAACCCTCTCCCACCAAAAGTCTCACCCGACTTCCATAGCAAGGGTAACTTATCTAGTGTTTTCAAAAGTAGTACAAGTTGTAACGCTAAATTTGATATTGTCTCTGAGATGCAGAAACAAAAAACTTATTTGTCATACTTCGACATCCTAAGGTGGTGCCTTGCTCAATGAGATATAGTGCTCAAAGCTTTAGATCAAGCTGATAAGTCAAAAGGGAAGAACAAGGTGGCACCTGCTGTAGAAATGAACGCAGCTTTGTACAGAACCAAGGTAGGTACTCCACCATTTCTTCTGAGTTTAAGAATTTGTGGGAAGAATCTACATAATTGTCTATTAGATTCAGGGGCTTTAGGCAATGTTATGCCATTTTCTATATGCAAGAAATTAGGATTAGACCCTGCCCAAACAAACAAGAAGGTCATCCAACTTGATAAAATAGAGGTTAACGTAGTCAGAGAATTAAAAAACATACATGTGCAAGTAGGATCAGACCCTAGGATTCAAACTAATATAGATGTCCAAGTGGCAGACATCCCAAAAATGAATGTTATGTTACTGAGCAAAGATTTGATGAAAGGTATAGGGGGGTATCTCTCCCTTGACTTTTCACATATGTGGCTACCATGGAGAGGAATTCCTACATAGATTAGGATTGAAAGTGAGCCCTGCCTCAAGCATATCATCACTCAATATGATTGCCCCAATGAGGTAGCCTATTTTGAAACTGGGATAGGGGTTTATAAAGAGGAGAAATTTTAACCTTCTCTATTCTCGATCCTAAAGAACTCCCAATACCTAAATTCCTTGATTCTGTGATTAATGAAAACCAATAGGCATTAGTAAAAAAGCTACAATATGATCAGATGGTCTTAGGGGAAGATATCGATCTGCAAAGTCTTTTACTCCCTAGTTGGTGTAGGGTACATTACCAAAATCATTCTAAATTGACTTGCCAACCCTGCATTGACATTTTAAATCATGTTTCCCAAGCTGAAGAAGCTAGCCCAAGTCACCCTGAGACCATTGTAGATCACTTCTCGTTTGAAGCCAAGGAAGCAATAATGTTAACCGGGGATAAGATACCTTCAAAGGAAGTTCTTTCTCAAATTGAATCCACCCCAGGTACATTTCCAAATCAGCATACTGATGAGGGGCAACCCCAAGGTTTGTTTGACACCCTTGCATTGACAAGTATACCAAGACCTGAGGGGTTAACCAAAGACATAAGTGATTGTCAGAAGGATAGCCATAGATTATATGATATATCTATGCAACAAATGGAAATTATACCTAAAGAACCTATAGAGAATCCTTTCCCTATATCTGATACAAAAGGTCAAGGAGCCCCACCTGTGGCTCATCTAACTCAAGCACCCATAACAACTTCCAAAGGGCCAACCCCAGCTTATGATCAGCTATGGACCCTCACCTTTGATGGATCTAAATCCAAAATAGGCTGTGGTGTTGGGATTGAGTTAACAAGCCTGAAAGGGAAAACTTTCTTTGCTTCTTACAAGTTGCAATTTGAATGCACTAAAAACGTAGTAGAATATGAATCCCTAGCTCAGGGGCTGATGATTGCGCATAAGAAGGTCACTGCCTTGGTGGTCAAAGGGGATTTAGAAATAGTTTTCAAGCAAGTATGCAACCAATATACATGTCACAATAAAAGGTTGGAAACCTATCAAAATCAGGTATGGAGCCTGATTGAGGATTTTGATGCTTTCAAGATTAGTCAAATCCCTAGAGAGGAGAATCAGGTAGCTGATTCATTAGCTGTTGCTGCAAGTACCCTGAAACCCATGCAAGGATCCAAACTCAAAAGATTTTTAGTAGAATTGATGTCCACTCTAGTAGTTCCCGATAATATCAAGAAATTTCAAGTATTTGAAGATGATCAACATATTATTGTTTTTCTAGCAAGTTGAGATGTTTTTGAAGGACAAATCATTGATGAGTCCAACAGGGATCAAGGAGATTGGAACCCTGAAGATTGTGATACAGAAGGGATCCTCAATTTAAGAAGTAACAACATCCCCAAGGGAATGGTGGCCCTAAAAAGAATCTTTGATTCAGACCTAAGGGCTCGAGAGAAGATATCAGTTGAAGACAAAGGAGGTGAATATGAAACAGTTAACCTGGCTGATTCTGGCCCTGAAAGAAATATCTATATAGGGAAGGCTTGCCCTGAGGCAATTAGAAAAGACATATTGATGGCACTTAAGAAAGATATTGCTACAATAGCTTGGGGATGTGAAGATTTAAAGACATTTGATGCTTTTTTTTATGACTCACACTATTCCCTTGAAGCCTGAAGCTAAACCCTTCTAACAGAAGCAATGCCCTATCAATGCCCTGATTGAACCACTGATCTATAAAGAAGTCTAGAAATTTCTCTCTGCAAGGATAATTTTCCCTGTACACAATTCAACATGGGTAGCTAACTTAGTTCCAGTCTGTAAGAAAAATAGAGAGATTAGGCTATGTGTCGACTTCCGAAATTTGAATAGAGCTTCAGAAAAGGATAACTACCCACTTCCTTCTCTGGATGAAGTATTGCAGATGGTCAATGGATCTCAGATGATATCATTCCTGGACAGTTATTCTAGATATAATCAGGTCATGGTTAACTGTGAAGATAGAATGAAGACAACCTTCACTACAAAGTGGGGAACGTTTGCATACAGAAGGATGCCATTCAGTCTAATAAATGTTGGGGCAAATTTTCTGTGTGCCATGGACATATCATTCAAGAATCTAATTGGTAAATGCATTATTGTTTACATGGATGACCTAATAGTGTTCTCCAAAGATCAACTGAACCATGCTGCTGACTTAGCCAAAGTTATTCAAAGATGCATCCAGTATAGAGTCTCCTTGAATCCTAACAATTGTGTGTTCGGGGTTTCTGAAGGGAAGCTTTTGGGACAGGTAATTTTTGAAAGAGGAATATCAATCAATCCAAATAGAGTTGAGTCCATTCTGAAGATCACCAAGCCAGGAAGCAAGAAAGAAATGAGGTCTTTCTTCAGGAAGATCAATTTCATGAAAAAGTTTATTAGAGGCTTTGCAGAAATCGTAAAGCCTCTGAATGAAATGATGAAGAAAGATGTTAAAACAGAGTAGGCTAAGGAGGCAAAGGTTGCGTTTTCACAAATCAAGTGATCCATTTTAGAGGCGCCCATTCTCACTAGCCCTGACTATCTGAGACTGTTTTATATCTATTCCTTTGCTTCTGAGCATTCCTCTGTAGTTGTCTTAACTCAACGAAGAGAGGAGGCAGAGGAGAGGCCAATCGCTTTCATGAGTTCTCCATTCAAGAATACTGAAATTAAATACCCACCTCTGGAAAAGCAAGCTTTTGCGCTAGTTGAGGCTATCAAGAAGTTCTGGTATTACATTCTCTGAAGCCAAACCATTGTTGTAGTTCTTGACGCTACTGTGAAGTCTCTACTTATGTAGAGTGAGCTGGGAGAAAGAAGAGGGAAGTGGATGGTCATCTTGCAAGAGTTTGATCTGTAGATACGCCCTATGAGACTTGTCAGAGGTACAGGCTTGTCTGAGTCCATGGCGAAGGCTTGTGACAACATTGTTTGTCAGCAATACACAACCTAGTCTTTCTCCAATGACCCTTGGTATGCTGATATTGTCTATTTTATGCTCAATAATAAGTGTCTAGAAGGAATGAATGCAACTCAAAGGAGAGCGCTAAGAATGAAGAGTTCCCATTACATGCTCAAAGGAGGGTTACTATACAGGAATAATTTTGAGGTAGTGTACCTACGATGCCTTGATTAGCAAGAGGCTAAGCATGTGATATCTGAGTTTCACGAGAAACATGGCATAGGTCATGGTTCTACAGATTCATTGGTACACCAGATCCTCAGATCTGGTTATTATTGGCCTTGTGTGTTCAAATATGCCCATCTACATGTGAGAACATGTCGCATATGTCAAATTACTGCATCAAGGGAATGCCATTTTGCTATGCCATTGCAACCTATCTATGAGGTAACGCCATTTTCCCAATGGGCATTGGATTTTGTTGGGGTAATTAACCCAAACTCTTCTATAGGACATATGTTCATTTTGACTACCACTAACTACTGCACAAGGTTGACAGAGGGTATGCCCTGCAAGAATAGCACAACATAAGTAGTGATCAAGTTCCTCACTGAATGCATCACCACCAGGTTTGGGGTACCTTTTGTGTTGGTATGTGATAATGGCTCTTCCTTTTCTTCTACTGAATTCATTTCTTGGGCATATGATCACAAAATTGTCTTAAAATATTCTTCAAACTATTACCCACAAGGCAATGGATTTGCAGAGTCAACCAATAAGAATCTCTTAGGGGTAATTAAAAAACTATTAGAGAACAACCCTAGAGACTGGCATACCCAGCTGAGATTCACATTATGGGTAGATAGAACTAGGATTAAGGCTACTTTAATGACCTCACCATTCAAGCTGGTATATGGCCAAGAGCCTCTGTTCCCTATCCATCTGTAAATACCTATCCTTGAGTTCATGTAGAAATTTTACTCTAGTGACAATAGGGTAGAGGTAAGATTAGTTGCTTTGTTGAAATTAGAAGAATAGAGAGATGTAGCCTTGCAACAATTCCTTAGGCACCAGGTTGTTGTCAAACGTTGGTGTGAAAAAAGAGCTAAAATCAAAGCTTTTAGGATATCAGACCTTGTGTTGTTAAGGGATAAAGCTAGTGAAAAGGAGGGTAGTCACCAGAAATTTGATAAGCTTTGACTAGGTCCTTATCAGATTGCTGAGATCCTAGGGGAAAATGCTTTCCGATTGAGTAGTTTAACTAGAGAACTTGTTCCATTGCCTGTCAATGGACAATTTCTTAAACACTATTTTGAGTCATGAAGTTGGCACTTTTGCTGGGTTATTCCTCGGTGTAAATAGTTTCTACTTGTAAATAATTTCTGTATGCAAATAGCTCTACCCTTTTTGTGAATAATCTGCTGCTCTCTGGGTGAATAATTTTCTCTTTCGTTTGTAAATAAGTTGTTGTTTATTTGTTCTTTCCTTCCATCCTTTTTGTTTCCTTTACTATTTGGTTTGTATTTTGTTTTGTTCTTTGGGGTTTATCTATTCTTTCCCATCTTAAAATGGTGGTTGTTATCTGAGGCATACTTTGGTCATTAGGAGAGAGGTGGTTTAGATATTTTCAAGTAAATTGATTGGGTGATTTTGTCCCAAAATTATTTGTTTTATTCCCATTACCAATAAGAGTTGTGGAAGGTCTTGAAAACAAGGTGCAAAGTAATAACCTTCATTAGCTCCTTTGAATCTGTCACAAATTATCAAGATTATCTCCTTTGTAATGGTATATTTGTCCTGGAATGGTAGTGTTGTAAGATTTGAGTGAAAAATCCGATCTCCCAAGTGCTGTTATGGGGTCCATGGTAGTTTTCAACCGAGATCAGATATTAAACATCTGACATATTGAAAAAAAATGGAACTAAATGAAATATCTAAAACTCTATGAGGAAAACAAAAAAATAAAAGAGAAGAATCATCTAACGAAAAAGGGATTCAATATGAATGGGTGATTCCAGTATCTCTACCGGGGCTATGGACGCCTGACTGGTAGTGGAGCAATACTATGAGAAAACTAGAGGTATCTCCATCAGGGCTATGGATGCCTGACTGGCAGCGGGGCAATGTCTAGGATATCATTGCATGATAGCTAAAGGGAATCAACTCATGTAG
Organism: Sequoia sempervirens; assembly: GCA_007258455.2. Lineage (NCBI taxonomy): Eukaryota > Viridiplantae > Streptophyta > Pinopsida > Cupressales > Cupressaceae > Sequoia > Sequoia sempervirens. The sequence continues at coordinate 102,713 of VDFB02036549.1, forward strand.
CTCAAATCTTGCACATTGTTGTTCGAAAGATGAAGAAAAATTTATGAAAGGATGATGCACCATCAAGCACACACATAGATTCAAGGCTAGTTACTGTTGGATTAATTTTGGGATTCTAGCTCAACCTTGCTTGTCAAAACTGACCCAACTGGAGTTGTGATGTTCATAAACTAGGAGCTCTGGGTAGCTAAATCCTTTAGTTTCATGAAAATGGTTAAACCATTTTCCCAGCCGAGTCGCCATTTTTTATGACCTGCATAACCACCCGATTTTATTCTGGAACAAAATGGGTCCCCTTTCTCTCTTGCTTTTGTTGCCTTTGGTTATTTTCTTTGCTCTTGGGATTTCTTCTAGTTCTCTGCCTGAGTTTTTCTTCTTGTTTTTTCAAATTTTGGTTTTGTCTCACCTTGAGTTGGTTTTCTTCTTGCTGAGTGTTAAATGACATTATCATAGACAATAGTGTATCTTAGGATAATATATTTTATGTTCTCCTGAGGGCTAATGGAAGCATTTGTTTTGCAGGATCAAATCACACACATGATGATATTTGTCAAGGGAGCTCAGTTGAAATGCATTCCTCAATCTAGTTGGTCATAATTTTCTTCTAAGAAGAAAGTTGGCAAGACCTTGCAGATGTCTTACCGACTACCAGTACATTTTGTTGATAGGCATCTGTGTTTCCTATTGGAAAGACCTCAGGAATGTCATACTGATTGGAATTTACATACAGGTACCTATCAGCAAGACATCAATCATCATCCTGACGACTAAGAGTTTCCCCATCAGCATGAAAGTCTCCTTCGGAGAAAGGTCTTAGTGAGATCTTCTTGTCTCATTGACCAGTGATAGGGGGATACGCCTATCGGCAAGAGATTTTTCTTCAAGGAGAAGTCTCGGCGACTTCTTCATGTCTCACCGACTACTGCAGAACGCGTAAACACTTCAGCAAGAGTTGTGTCTTTGGTTTGTGGTCTTGCTGACCACCGATAATAACATACATCTCAGCAAGAAAATCTTGCATCAGAGAGATGTCTTGGTGAGTGCATCGGGTCTCATCGACAAAGCACAAAAGGGGGTCTATCGGTATGAGGTCTTGCAGTCTTGCCGACCCACGATGTCACACTGACATATTGCTTCATCAGGGAGAGAATGGGATCGTCACAGCAACAAAAAGTGAACTTATGGAAATTCCTCAGTGAGACATAAGGTGTCTATGGGATGTCTCCTTGACAAGAGAGCGTTACATCAACGCATTTGAAACAAAGAATATATATCAGTATGACAACAAGGCAGTCTTAGAGACAACAGGTGGCCTCGGCAGGATGTCTCACCGACTTGCTATGTGCTCACCGAGAGGAAAAGGGGTTCGATATAAGGTCTCCCCGACCCAAAATTTCCTACCAATAGAGAGTGGCCCCACCGAAGGATTGAGCTTGGCGATAATTTTTCCTTCGGCATGAGGTCTGCCGGATTAGCGTGGATCTCGCTAAAGGGAGTTGCACTCGGTGAAAGATAAAACCTTCGGCATGATGTATGGCCGAAGGGGCGAGCTCACAACGAAAAAAGCGGCATCGGTGTAGTGGTCTGGGCTTGCTATGAGGTCTCAGCGAGTGAGTGATGTCTCCCCAAAATGAAAAGAGATCACCAAAAGATAACGCCTTTGGCAAAAGGCCTCGCCGAAGGGATTGTACCCTCGAGGTAATATTTTGAATTTAGTATGAGATCTCGCCGACCCAGTAGGCTCTTGCCAAAAGAAATTTGGGCTTAGCAGGATTTCACCCAGAGAAATTTCCTTTAGTGAAAGGTCTCACCGAAGAGGGAAAGGTTTCACCGAAACAAAGTGGGCTCGGGGAGAAGAGAAGACATCGACATGAAGTCTCACCAACCTGGTAGGGTCTAGCTGATGCAGAATGTGCTCACCGAGAGAAGAGGGACTTCGCTATAAAGTCATGCCTATTAGCGACTATCTTCCCAATATTCTTTGTGAGCTCGATATGACTTCTACAGCTCGCCGAAAAGTCTTGCCGATTGTCTTATGCTACGCAGATAATTGCTAAAAGAAATATAATCACATTAGGGAGACACGATGAGTGTCTCATCGACATGCGATTCTATTCGGACCACTTTTGACTACCCAAGAATCTAGCATGGCGTATGTCTAACCAATTAGGAGAAGTTGAGAAGGTAGATCGATGACAGTTTGACCAATTGACTATCCCTGTGAAGGAAGTCTACAGAATGTGAACGACTTGGACTCGTTCTAAGATCATGAGGTGATGGGTTGGCTCAGTGATGATGTTCAGATCTATAAGGAAGCTCGGTGCTCTGCTTACAGAAAGATCCAAAGCAGAAAGGAGGCCGAAGGAAAGAAAGAACCACAAGTCTTAGGAACAGCTGGAGTCTACAGGCAGAAAAGGAGGCAGATCGGTATTAATGGAAAAATGCTTTAGAGAATTCAAGGCAACCCTTCGAAGGAGTTAAAAGATAGGCATAGATACCAGGTGTAGATGTTGTAGATACAAAAAGATCTTAAGGCTTCTCCTAAGGTCAAGCTTTCACTGACTTGGACAACAAGGATTCACATTGAATGCAACATTGACTCTCTTCAAAAGAGCTAAGGGCTGACCCTCCTGAAAATAGATATTTTGGTAAACCCTAATGCATGGGACAACACATTCCTTTTGGTACATTATATATATATTTTTTTGTATGTTGACAAATGAGGTGTTTTCTTAGCTTAATACTCTGTAAAAATTTAATATTGCTGATCTAAGTAAGCTCTTTCTTTGTTACATATATTCTTTGTGGGTGATTATCTTGATTAATCCATTTTACTGTTGTAGAATGAAGAGAGAAAACACCTCATTTTTCAACATTTGGTATCAGAGTTGAGGTTGGGTAGAGTATTGGGATGCCTTTCTCTTAAAATATTGGAGGTTTTTTGGGCTTAGTGGGAGCTTTTATTATTTTTGCTATTGTTGATTTTGAAAAAAATAAGTTTGTTACAAAGGTCATTGAGAGCTTGGATTCACAGGTTTGGTGTGAGCTTATGATAGAAATGGGTTTTTGATTATGTGCATCATGATGCCATGGGATTGCTTAGTATCACGGTTCAGTGGGAGCATTTGGCAATGAAGTAGATTCTTGGTTGTAGGATGGTTTTGTTACTATGTCATGGTATACTCTTGATTAGTGGTTTAGAGTTGTGGCATAATACATGTTATGATAATTATGATCATGAGGAAATATTTGAAATTCCATATGCTTTTGACAATGATGGTTTGATGTTTATCTCATCACCATGTATAGCTCGATATCATAGTTCAGTGGGAGCTTTGGTAGGATTTAGTGATGTTCATGAAGAAGATGGTAGTCATGATGCCATGTGTGACTTAGTACCACAGTTCAATGGGAGTTGTTGGTACTGACTTGGATGCATCATTGGTAAGGTGATCTTCATGTGATTGGGGATATGGTTTGTTCTTGGTTTAGAGTGGTTGCTAATATGTCATGGTTTACCCTTGTTGCATTTAGAGTTTGGCATATTACATGGTTCTCTTGAGACTAGGATGTATAAGTATGTTATGATGCATGTGATCTCCTAAAAAGATATGGTTAGATCATGGATGCCATGTTTATGTTCAAGGTTGGAGCTTTGACATTGATCTTGTGTATTTCTCTTAAGTTTTGGGTACATTAATCATTTTCTTGATTACTTCATGAAAGTGTTGTGTTGCATTTGGAGTTTTGCATGGATTGGTTTGTTATAGGTCCTCATGGGTACTTGGAGAAATAGGTGAGGTTGGAGTTCTCTTATGGTAAGAGACATTTGTTGGAATGGCTACTTGTGAGAAAAAAATTTTAACAGAAAAGACCGGGGAGCCTACAGTTTGGTGGAATGTAAATTCAACACACTCGGTGGTTTAGCATGCCTCTAAAAAGGTGGTTTGGATACAGAGACTTGGGAAAGGTATTGGTTTGGTTGATAATGGGAAGGTATTAATTGAGAAAGTTAACACTTTAATTAATGTTATAGATTATCTTATGAAACCATACAGATAAGTTCTCTTGGTTTTAATCATTTGCTTGGAAGCTTCATGATTATGCAGGATGCATTTGAAGTTAGTATGTTTTGATTAGTTGGTGCAAGAAGTCCATTGGCCTTGAGTCTTGTTCTTGTTTTATTATTCCTTGTTTAGAATAATTGCAATGTATAATGTCAAGTAGGAGAATGTTGGAAATAGGATGCCATTTAATTGCAAATCCTAAACATTAATTATTTCATGTATCTCCTAGATTCTTGGAATGTGTTCAACAACACTAAGATTAGGATGAGATTAATTATTTGGATTAAATAAATCATGAAATTGACATTTGTAGTTATTCCTAAATAATAGGAGCATGTGGGTGCACACATGGTAAGGTGAAACTCACCTTGTGTTCAGTTAACTATTTGGAGTAAGAGATAACACTTTTGAATGCATGTAATGATCCTAGGATTTAGGATTTTATGTTTGCATGCATGAAGTTCAGTTCAATCCAATTCAGATGAGTTTAGTTTAGTTTAGTTTAGTTAATAATCAGTTTAGTCCAGTTTAGTTCAGTTTAGTTCAGTTATCTTCAGTTGCACACATGTTGGTTATTTTGAGTTGCATGTAGTTAGCTTTAGTTAACTTGGAATGCATGGCTAATAACTTAAGTTGTATGACAAATAACAGGGACTACATCTAGTTAACAAGGGATGACCATTCTTTGGGAATGTTGTTGAGTAAATGTTTTAGTTAACTATAAAGCACTTGGAGACAACTTGGGCGCCCAAGATGCTTTATTAGATTTACCTCTCATGCATGATAAGATATTTCTGAAGGCTCAGTTAAGTATCTTTACTTAAGGGTGCCAACTTTGAGGAAGAGCTTTGGAATTATCACCAAAGTGAAGGATGAGTTGTAGCTTTAGTTTTGGATGCCCAAATGGATGAAGCACATGTTATAGCACTGTTATTCACAAGATAACTATATTTGCATGAGATATGGCATACCTTTTAGGGATAGGGATTGTGTATTGTAATTGTAATTCATGTTGAGTTTACAAAGTTGATTAAAGCCTATATATCTCAAGCCAGTTGAATAGAGTTGTGATAATTGTTATTGCAGGGTGTGAAGAAGATTAGTAAAGCCAGAAGAAGCATTCTCAAGCAAGAATTGGAGCTATTGTAATTCAAAGAATGAATAATAGAATAATTCTTGGTGGAGTTTTTTCCCAAAAGGGTTTCTCCACGGTACATCTTGTGTGATCTTTCTAATATCCTGCCTAGTTCTTCTATCAAATTCTCTATACATTCTACAATAGTAAAATGGATTAATCAAGATAATCATCCACAAAGAATATATGTAACAAAGAAAAGACTTACTTAGATCAGCAATATTAAAGTTTTACAGAGTATTAAGCTAAGAAAACACCTAATTTTTCAACAAATGCAGGGGACAACACATTCATTTTGGTACACTCTGTATATATGGCGTTCTTGCCTCTTTGTAAAGGGTTAGAAGGAGGGTTAGAAAATTCAGAAGATAGAAAGTTAGAAGATAGAAAGTTAGAAGATATAGAATTAGAAGTTAGGAAAAAGAGTCGGTTAGAGAAGATAAAGCTGCATCCTAATTCTCTAGAATGGGAGTTTCTTTGTCTTCTTAGTTAGAAGTCAGATTCAACATAGATTGTAATGTATTTCTCAAGTTCTCTTAGTATAGATGGAAACAGTCTGAAGACATAGATTTTCTGTACACTGGTGATTGTGCCAGCTTTGTAAATATTGCTTATTTGTTTCATTAACAGTAGAAGCAATCAGATTTTGATCTACTTCACATTGTGTTCCTGAGTGATATTTGTCTTAAGTTGATCATTTGATTTGAGAAGCTTTCAAGGAATGAAGTTTGATTTTATGTCTTGTTTAAAGTGGTAACTTATAGTTTGTTGTGGAAATCAGCACTATGAATGAATGAAACTATGTGTCAATCACAAGTTAATTTTGTTTTGCAGTTTAGTTAGGAATTCCTTGAAAGGTAACAAGTCTGGTTAAGTTGGATGAATTATTGTTCTTTTCTATTCTAAAGCTTTGACCTATCTTTTTCTGTTTCTTTAAAAACCCTAGTTAGAATAGGTTTGATTTCATGCTTGATCCTATAGCAATCTAGAAGCCCCAACACCAACAGGCCCCTTGAACATTATAGTTCACATCAATCACTAAGTGACATCAGCATAGTTGAGAACCAAGTACATAGACCTTGGGAGCTAGGACATCCATTTTTTGTCTTTCTCTTTCAGGAGAAACAAAATAGCAATATTTTGTTTGCATGTTGTTGTGCCATTTGGACCAACAACAAATATAAAGTGTGCATTACTAATACAAATATATTGCATGTACTTGAAGATCTTTTAATATGAGTTGTGGATGTTGTATGAAGGATAAAGTTATGGGTAATTAAGAAGTGTATATGAAGAACCCGAGAAATATATTCTTAGTTTTTCCCCATCTCCCCATTGATGAAAGTCGCACACGAGCTATGACTCATGGGGGTGAGGGGAAAATGACACATGGATCAGGGCTATAGCGACAAAGAGATGGTGGAGCCTGTGCACTACTAACAAGTGGTTCTAATGTGGCCTCTTGTCATTTGGTAAGTATTACATCTGTGTACAGTTGAATCTTTCATAATAAATTGGACAAATCTGGATTGTCAATCAATTAACACTCCAAAAGGATCAACAATTGGTATTCAAAACTCAATTGAGGGCAAGTGAGTCATTTTGGTTCACACAAGCAAGCCTTAATAACTAAAAGGACATTGAGCTATGGAAGTAAGGAGCTACATAATTATTAACATTTGTCTTGAAGGAATAATTCAACATTGAAAAGTAAACTTGACACACTCAAGGATCTCATGATGTGGTCTCTCTATATTTTTTGACATCGAAACCAGGGTTGTCAACCTGCCAAGAAAATTATTAAGTGAATTGTTGCTCTCTTTCTAGAATTATTGATAAGTTGTGGATTCTCAAGCTTGAGTTTGTTAGGATTTTCTTGGTTCATCATTTCTAAGGTTTGACATTCATAAAGAAGAATTTGTTAATTTTGCATTTGCATAATGTTGATGCCAAAATTTGGCAAGGTAATAGCCCTTTGTGGGAAACTCAGTTTATGAGGGACTTATTGTGCTAAACTAAGTGACCTCCGAGTTTTTAAAGAAGTCAACTTCTTCTGTAACTGGGGTTTTTGAATGGGAAACATAAGCAGATATAAAATAAAGAATCTAAATACTTGGAAATACGCCAGAATTTAGACAAAAGGCATGATAAACCTATCTTTTAGATATGATCTAAGGGCCTGCTCAACAATTTTCCATGTCCTAGAATAACAAAAGTTAAGGATAATAGCATGAACAACTCATTCAATGACATAAAATAATGATCATGCCCATTTACTAAAAAGAAGAGTTGAAAGACATGATCTAAACTAGCAAACTTGCATTCAAATTATAGAAGTACGACAAATAAACCATTCAAACAATACTGGAACAACATAAATTTATTAGTAGCATACAAAAATAGAGAGGACGAACAATGGCACAATCTGTGAGTTCTTGCAATAATATAAACAATACAAAGGGCTGGTCTCTCCAAAAATCCTATAACCCTAAAAAATGGTGAAATAGCATGTAATCACCAAAATTGTAAGCTTGAATACTGGAACCTTTGGAACTGTGAAATCACAGAATTGGGACCATGGAATCGAAGCAAAGAGAAACACTTATAGCAAGCCTTCCACCACTTGGCGAGCAACAACCAGAAAGATTCAAAATTTGAGCAATGATGTTGAGGCAATGATCACCCTTGGTCGCTGTAATAGAAAAGATTTGAGACACAACATTTGACTGCCCTCCATTCAGGTGCATCCCCTACAAATGATGGCAGTGGTCTAGCAGAGTTTCATACATACAAGTGTTTCCCTTTGGGATAGGTGATTAGAACACGTGGTAGTATCCCACAGCATATAGTCTGCTTCATCCCCTACGTTGAAGAAGTGTGCGCTGAAGAGACACATGGCAACATTTCTTTGCCTGTGGTCAATATTCAATTCCTTCGCTGAAAGCTTTTGTAGATAAGACACATAGAAAAATGTTTACTATAGATGTTGATTATGGGGCCCACCAAATCCTTATATGAATGGGAGCTAGGTGGCATGCGAGCAGGGTCCAATGAGGAAGCAATCAAAATAACCTACGGTGACAACATGTGGGAGCATTTCGGGAGCCCATAGAAGAGCAAGGAGAAAACTCCTTCGGAGAGCGATAAGTTGACACATGGTAGAAGCTGTGGTGACAACCAAAAATGGGCTGATGAATTTTTTTGAAGGCATGGGCTAACACTTATCCAAAAATCAAACTCGAAGGGAGCATGATTAATTTTGAATTCATAGCTTCTGGTGACTATTAGGGGTGTTTCACTTTTTGGAACGTAGATATTCGCTTTCAGATGGCCTCTCTACTTTTCATAGATTCTCATGCATTTCACCTAGGTCAATCATTTCTTTATGATGTAGCATATCAGGTAAAATAGCCCCTACTTCACAATGGAACAGTAGCCATGCAAGAGGATGGATGACCCCTTCAATGTCTGCTGCAGTAGGAGGATGGCCAAAACTCTGGAAAGCATTTGGGTCTTGCTATTTCTCTTCAATTCTTTCTGCAATCTATTTGGCTATGGCTATCGACCCATCTTCAAAAAATAGAGATGGCAGACCCATTTCACTCAGCTAAGAGAAATTTTCCCATATGTCATCTATTGTTTGGTTCAAGGTAGTTGTGGTTGGTTTAGTTCGTTGCAAGGCCAAGTGGAAATGGATGAATTTTTTTTCTGTTTGAGCAGTACCATCCCGATCTTTGATTCCTGCCTTGGCTAGGTCTTCATCAGAGACTAAATATAGATTGGTGAGAAAAGTATTTGCTTCTCGAACCTTTTGTGAGATGAACCACAAGAATTTCTCAATTGTTTTGTGAACCTCCTGGCTCAATTTTTTTTCCTTTGAGATGAACCAGAGTGTTTTTTGTAGTGTTAGGTAGAAGGATTAAACCTTTGAACCCAATAAGAAATATATATTTGTCGAGCCAACGGGATGAGGTCCAACTGTGAGGAGGAGGCTTGGAGAGAGTTTTTTAGAGAGGCAATTTTTGCATCCTTTGAGTTAATAACCTCTATTAATTCCACAATCCTTTTCATGGATGCTAATTGCTCCTTGAAGCTACTCATTTCTTTATTTTAATTCTCCTTGGCTTGGGTGTGGTTCACCAATTCTGTGTGAAGAGAGGACTTTGTCTCTTGAAGCTCATTTTCTAACTAGGCCTTTTGGCCATCAAAATCCAAATGATTCTTTTCTAATTCTCTCTCATATAGAGCATGTTGAGCTGCCAACTCTTCCTCCTTTTGTTGCATATTTTTCTTCATTGAGGTCAATTTGCTTTGATATTTTTGGTTCCTTGCTCATAGCTCATTGAGTAGTATGGGGTCATCAAACTGGGACTTATTGAGATTCTCCTAGAGTTTGTTCTGCTCTAACTCCTCTGTTCGCACCCTCTCCAACAAGTGTATCACTTTAGCTTCTTGTGATTTCTCTTTCATTTCCAAGAAACTAACTCATTCCCTCACCAGCTTTAGCTGCTCCTCTTTTTTCTTCAATTGATAGCTAAACTTCATGAATTCAGTCATCACTACTCATTGTGTTTCCTCCATGAGTTCTGCCTTATCCTGTGGCTAAGCTATGTGTAGATCAAGTCCCACAACATACATGTCATAATCACCCGAGAGCATCTCCCCTTGTGGTTTGACAACATTTGGGTACATGGTGAAATTCAACACTTTTTGCTCTTCATTGTAAATTGTATATACCTTGGACTCTACCTCCTTCTTATCATCCTATTCTTTTCGCTTCCGGATCTTGAGGGCTCGCATTTTCTTTGTCACTTCTCCCTGAGATATGAATTTGGATGGTGAATGAACTAGTCCACCACAAATTCATGTACTGTGAGGCAGGGAAAAAGGACATACCCATGGAGCGGGCCCTTGCATTTTCTTTGGTGGGAGCTTGATAGTTTTTGGGAAGAAAAAGGGAACTTTCCATGGTTTTGTTTGTGAACTGGAGGAAGGGCTCATTAGTTGAGGTGATAGGGTGGTCATAATCGAGTTCATTTTTTGGGCATGTTGGGTGGAACCCAAGGTAGCAAAGGAAATAGGGGTGCCAATGGCAGTCAAGCCTCTAGCAAGAGAGGAGAGGAAATATTGAGTGGTGGTGGTTGGTGTTAAGGTTTTCGATGGTGTTAAGATAGATTGCCCAATTTGGGATAATTAGGAGAAACCTCCCAAAAAATACTATGGTGGGGGTATAAAGCAGGGCCAACACTTGTTCTAATGGGCACTGCGGGAATGGAAGAGGACACCAAATATTGAAAATTAAGAAAAGTGGAAGAAAAAATTACCTATTGATTGGACATTGGTGGTGCTTCACTTGTCATTGGTTGCTTATTTACTTTGGGTTCCTAACTTGCTACAAAAACTTGGCTTACGGAGGCTCTTTGTGATCCTTCGCTTAGAATAGCTTCAGTGTATTGGCACTTAGCAGGCTGAGAGTCTTCGATCTCCATAGTTTCTATAGTTTTTGGTTGTTGCTATTATGGAAATCTTGTTGTTTTCGAGGCCTAGGTGAGTGTACATGAGGCTTGCAACACATGTAGTTGCACATTTGAAGTGACATAGGAAGACTGCCTTGTAGACTTTCTCTTTTGCTGGGCGGAAGACACTAATGTCTTAGCTTCCTCCTCCTCTTGCTCTTCTTCTTCATCGGGGTCATCACCATCACTATTGCTTGAGTCGAGAGTAGGGTGCTCCTCATTGTAAGAATTGGCTATGAAGGTAGCCACCCAAGATCTAGAGGCCTAATAGAAAGCACAAGCATAAGAGAGATAGAAACAATAGGACAAGAATAGACTATATTCTTATCAATGAATGCAAATATGATGGAATGAGCAGTACATAGAGGACCCCTTAGTTATATAGCCAACGTGAGAACATAGAAGGGCATAAGATTATGACAAGTTTCGTAATCTTATGACATGAGACAACTGTGAAAATTTATCACTCCACTTAAAGTGGAAAAGTGATAATGCGATAATCACCACAAAAGGTGGATCACCCACAAAAGGTGGAGAGATAATCACATGATTTGTCCACAAAAGGTGGAAGTGGTAAAGTAATGACATGTCAAGTCCACCAAAAGTGGAAAATATCCAATAACCTCCTATCTGGTCTCGAAGTAAACTTAACTAAGGTGTAATAATGACCTAGGAAAAGGTAGAACACTTGTAATTACACCGACACCCCCCCTTAAGTGCAACTTAGGGAGAATGTACAAAAAGGAAAACAATGCAAGATGGGTCTCAGCTACTAGGCCATGTTAGGTACCCATGTACATATGCAATGCAATCTCTCATAAAGAGAAGAAAGGGAGAAAACCATGTGGAAAAAAACTCCCCCCAAAAGAGAGATGAAACAAAACAAGAATTGAACTCAAAAAGAGGAGAGGGGTAAAACCTCAAATGAGGAAAAAGACCCCCCCAAAAGAGAGAATGAAGAAGTCAAGTGACCTTTTCTAATGAAACATCTCACACCCCCAAGAGAGCTCACAAATGATGATATATACTCTTAGTGAAGGGTTTGGTGAAGATATCTATAACCTGCCCCTGTATTAGCTCCCGAATGTAGTGCATATGAATCTCAATGTGTTTGGTCCTCTGATGGTGAACTAGATTCTTGAAGATTTGAATGGCACTTTGATTGTCACAATGGATGACTGTAGGATGTGGAATAGTGAAGCCAAAATCAGTGAGAATGTTCTAAAGCCAAATAGCCTCAATAGTGGCATTAATAGCCCCTTGATACTCATCCTCAGTTGAAGAAAGAGAAATAGCATGTTGCTTCTTACTCTACCAACAAATGGGGCCTGAACCAAGATGAAAGTTGTAGCCAGAAGTGGACTTACGATCATCAAGATCACCAGCCCAATCAGAATCTATATATCCCACCAAGGTAAGTCCTATACCTGCTACATAGCGAATCTCATGATGATGTGTACCCTATATGTAATGCAAGATACGTTTGACTACTTTCCAATGAAGCTCATGTGGTTCCTGCATAAAGCGTGAAACCATGCCAACTGCAAATGAGATATTAGGGCATGTGTGAGTCAAGTAGATGAGACTCCCAACAAGCTGACAATACAAAGTGGCATCAACAAGTGGAGTAGAACACTTAGCCTCAAGCTTGACTCCTGAAAGAAAGGGAGTCGAGGAAGACTTACAATTAGCCATGTGAAACTGAGGTAGAAGATCAAGAGCATACTTGGGTTGAGAAAGAGATATCCAAAAATCTGACTGAGTGATCTCAATCCCCAGAAAATAGTGCAAAAGGCCCAAGTTCGTCATAGAAAATCTATCCTACAAAGCTGATTGACACTGCCAATGATGGATGAGGTGCTCCCTATAATGATCAAATCATCAACATAGAGCACAAGTAGCAAGTGAGAATCATCTTGTCCCAAAATTTAGACATTTGGATCTAAATGACACCTCATGAATTTTTCTGAGAGAAGAAAGGAATCCATCTTGGCATACCAAGCCCTAGGGGCCTATTTAAGGCCATAGATAGACTTCCTCAATCTATAAACCAAAGAAGAATCCTGTATTAATCCCTATGGTTGTTCCATGTAAATCTCCTCATGAAGATCCCCATAAAGAAATGCACTCTTCACATCCATCTAATGTATAGCCCAACCATGAGCTGCAACAATAGTAAGGTTCAAGCGAATGGAGTTCATCTTAGCAACGGGTGCAAAGGTCTCTATATAGTCAATACCTGGAACCTATGAGAAACCTTTTGCCACAAGCCAAGCTTTGTATTTATCCACACTTCCATCTTCTGCATACTTAGTTTGATAGATCCACTTACATCGAACCATCTTTCTCTCCTTAGGGAGTGGAACCAAATCCCATGTGTGGTTCCACATCAAGGAACTATACTCTTCCTCCATTGTTGAATCCCATTTAGGAATGCCTGAAGCCTCCTTAAAGGATTGTGGATATAAAGCACTAGCAATATAAGCATTTGTAAAATCCTAATGTTGTGACCGATTCCTTCGAGTATTTGAAGGATCCCCAACAAGTGAACCTGCTAACTCAAGAGTCTGTTGAGCCCAACGAGGTCTAGTAGGAGATGAAGGACAAGGTCCCTCAACTACAAGTGGACCCTGCAAAGATGTGATCCTGCGAGTCAAAGTTGAGGAAGAACCATCATTTGAGACACTATTATCACTTTCCACTATGGAGGAAGGAAGAGGAGGATTAGAGGCCAAGCTAGGAGAGATTTCCTGGGTATGTGCACGAAGTTGAGTCCACGAAACGTGGAATTTTTTTGCCTTAGCCAAAAAATTGAAATCGGCATGGAAGAAACGGGATCCCGATTTAATAAACGGGATCCTGATTTTTAAAAAGCGGGATCCCGTTACGGTTCGGGATCCCGAGCCTGAAACCAAACGGGATCCCGTTACGGTTCGGGATCCCGAGCCTGTGACCAAACGGGATCCCACTTTTTAAAAATCGGGATCCCATTTCCCGTCGGACTCCCAACCAACGAGGACGGAACATGATCCTGACTTTTAATAAACGGGATCCCGATTTGAAAAATACGGGATCCCGATTTATAGAGAACGGGATCCCGAGTTATATAAATCAGGATCCCATTTTATAATGTTATTTATTTTTTAAAAAAATAGCAGTTTTCACTGCTGTGAACGGGACCCCGAATTGTTTGGCGACAGCGACATCAACATCAGCTACAGGTACGCCATTTCTTCACTTTTTTTTAGTTTGAATTGAAATTTTAAAAGAAATACGTTAATTTACATGTTTTTTTTTCAATTTATGTCTCGTTTTAATGCTTTTTTTAATTGTTATATTAAAATTCAATAGTTGCAAATTAGATGAAAATTTTAAATGAAATTTAAACGTTTTGTAATAAAATTGAGAAAAAAAACATTGAATTGTGTGTTAGAAACAAATTTTAACTTTTAAATCTTAAATTGATCAATTAAACCCAAAAAAAATTGATTTTGAAAACCTTAATTGAAACAAAACAAAAAAATTTGCATTTCAAAACCCTAGAGATCGAAATGAAATAAAACATCGCATTTACAAATCCAAATCGAGCTTTTTGAAACCCTAAATTCAAATCAAACGAAAAAAACTGAATTTGAAAACCCTAGTTTGAATTGAAACGAAAAAAAATCATTAAAAACCCTAATTGTTTAAAACTGAAACCCTAAATTGAATTGGAACAAAAAAATTTGTTAAAACCCTAAGTTTGCTAAACCCTAGACCCTAAACTGTAAAATCTAAACCCATAATACTAAAGCATTTGAAATTTATGAACCCTAGACCGTAATCTTTCATTGGACATACCTAAAATTATGTAGGTTCAATATCAAGAATGGGTCTATTTGGTAGATTTATGAAAACTATTTTGAATATCTAGAATGCCATAAAAGTATAATTATAGCAATTCCAATTGGAAACACTTCCAGATACATATATATCCTAGATAATAATCCACCCATCCTCAATCATAATGGATTATTTGACAATTAAGAGAGATTCAATTTAACCATAAAATTACCTATATTTTGATACTATATAGATTTATGTGGAAGGATAGAAATGCATCAATATGCTTTGTGCCATATTTTATGAATATTAATATTTAAGAAAAATCTAGATAAGATTGACCTAAGTAGATGATTTATGTAAGGGCTTTTTAGTGAACAAGTGACACACCATGGAGATAGGGATGGTACTTAAATTCTTATTTATAAATATAGTTTACCCCCTTTAAATTTGTATTTGGTTTTTATAATGAGTTGAAATTATCAATGTGTTACATAAAAGAAATTTGTGCTTAGATATATTTAAATTATATAATAAAGATCTATAGTTATATAAAATAGGGAATCCAACATGAGGAATAAACCTTTAATGTGCCATTGTGTGCATCTAATTTATGCCAATGATTTAGTAAGAGTGATCGTCTAAGAGGATGAAATTTAAGCCTTGAAAAATTGTAAGATCTAACACTATTTTAATGTAGTTTTATATGTGTGTACATGTCCACTATGTTTTTTGAGTTTATGTTAATGTAAGATAAGGAGGATTGGTGGATATATTTGAAATCTAAAGAAAAAACAAAAATGATGTGAATATATAGATATATATTTGTAAAATGATTCTTTAACTTATCTATATTAAACATTGTATATTATCTCTATATTACTATCATGGCTTGATTTTCATTATGTCTACTAAATGTTGCTATATTTATTCATTGTTGTAATTAAATTATAGGGCTCAATGTGTAATCTATTTTACATCAAATTTTATAGTAGACTTATAATCCTAGAATGTTTGTAAATTTAATAGCTAACAAATAACTTGATAGGTGCAACTAAAAACCAAAAAGTGTGGTTTGATTTATCTCCATTAGGCTGGAAAGCTAAAAAATCTACTAGGTTTATCCCTATTAGGTTGAAAACCCAAAAGTGTAGCTTAATAAACTTACAAGTTGTGAAAACTCACAAAAGCACTAGAAACTAATATTTGCAAAACTACCCTTGACATATCAAAAAAAGCCAAAGGTCACCATATGTCATACCTATATAGGTTGTATAGTTATATTGGATACCTTATAGTATCTCCTATTGGTTATATATGTTTGAAGATGACATTAGCGACACATCCCTACATTTATATGAGATATATTATTAACATGTCGTGTTACACATATGCTAAGAAACTCAAATATGGATAAGGAGAACTAGGGAATATATATTAGAAGAGAAAGATATACTAAGCTATCCAATATTATATTTTTGTACTTAGTGTCTAGAAGAGAAATTCTAGACCAAGAATGCAAGTGCAAACTCAATACTCTACTTCTAATGAAAGGTAAATAAAATAATGAAAGATTAGAGAAGCATAATATGTTCCATAACATTCTTTTATGGCTCTAAATGTATGTGTTGAAGTTTCTCTTTGGTTCTCTAATGTGATAACATATACATACAAATTTTATCATATGGAAACATTTGGGGATGTCATTATTTTATAGAGTTGAGGGGAAAGGAATGGAGGACTAGGTTTTTTTGGAATCGAGGACTAGAATCATGAGAGAATTTTTGAATTTGAATTTGAGAGGGAAGAGAGAATTAAATGTAGGTGGTTGGGTTGATGGAGGGCTTGTGTTGACTTGATTAGGTAGATGGGAATAATTGAATGCTAATTTGAATTTGGATTGAAGGTAGTTGGAAATGAATGGCTATGATTAGTCTAATTGATTTGATGGCTAGGATAGATTATTAATTTCATTTTAGATTTGATGAACTGGAAGTAAGTTACATTAGTTTGAGTTTGGATTGGTGATTTGGAATTATTTTAATTTTAAGCTATGGATGTGACATGATTATCCCCTTAATGGTTGATTAAAAGTTAGGATTTGGGGATTTTAGCTAATTAAATAATAAACTCTAAAGTATAAACCGTAAACCCTAAAGCCATCATTTTTTCTTAGGCTCTTAATGAAATTTGGTTGTCTTAGGCAACTCCACCAAATTTCACACTATGCCATGTAATTGTTTCCTAGGATCTTGGCAAAGATGTAGATCCCCGGGTTATCCTATTACCTAAACCCTAAACTCTAAAGTCTAAACCCTAAACCCTAAAGCCATTTTCTTTTAAAGGTTTTAATGAAATTTGTTGCCTTCGCAACTTCACCAAATTTTATTCATTTGAGCCATGCCATTTTCTCCTAGGACCTCACTAGACGAATCCTCTTATTTCATCCTCACACCCTAAATTGTAATTCAATTTTCTTAAGGGGTTCCAATATGACATTTCTTAAGGGGATCAAAGAATTTCTTAAAATTTGGTGATCAAAGTTGCCCAAGGCCCAACCAAATTTAACAATAATAAGATCCCGCAAGATTATACAATATCAATAGTTAATTGTATTTTCATTCAAGTAACATGTGCCTTAGACATATAAATGAGGCTTACATATAATTTTATCATTTGTATTCAATTATTTAAGGCCATTTATATTGAATGGTTTAACTTGGTATAAATTCAAACAATGATCTTAAATAGTTATGAATTTATAAATTTGGTGAACGATGGATATTTATAGTGACATGAATTTATGATTTTGGTTCTATATGGATATTTTTAGTGACATGGATTTGTGAAGTTGGTGGAATTTATGAACTTATAATGAATAGTATATAATAGTATATATTTAATGACTATCTATTAGATCATGATTTCTCCTGCTGAAAAATTGTGTGTGTTAAAGACATAAAATGAGATTTTGTGAATGTTTCAAGTTTATTGTTTAGTATGTATGTGCATGTATTAAAATTTTGCATAATAGTTCTTAAATTTTGAAATTTGTATATGTATGTATGTATAGTTTAGTTTAATGATTTGTACGCATGCAAATTATGCATCGTATTTTTATTTTAAATGTACATGTACATACATTTAATTTTTAATTTTGTATGGACATGCTCTTGAGTTGAACAATCAATGTATATATATGTGCATTTCAATTAAATATATGAGAGCTTAATATATATGTTGCTCATCCTATTTCAATCAAATATATGATCTTAATTTTTGTATGCACATGGGTCCTATTTTGTATGATTTTAAATGCAGGTGCACATTATATCAAGCATATATCATGGATGATTTTAACATTGATGATATCATCAATCCACCACCTGATCCACAGCCAGATCCACCTCCCTCTCCCCCTCCACCTCCCCCTCCACCTCCACCTCCACCTCCACCTCCACCTCCACCTCCCCCTTATATGCCACCTCCAGCACCTATGGCATCTGATGAGGCTCGCTTGAGAGAACGAATAAATGATCAAGTTGCATCCTTACAGACATAAATCAATGCTATGCAGAGTCAAGCATTGATTGCTCCACATGTGAGACGTTTTGCATCTGTAATGCAAAACGTTGTTGATTCCATTAGGATTGATTGATTCTAATTCGGGATAGGCATGTAATTTAGAGAGAGAACAAATGAGACAATTTTATTCTCGATGGTCTCTCTTATAAACAAATATTAGACCTTAAAATAACAAAAAGCCCATCTACCCCTACTTTCTGACCCTCGTTAATTCTGTATTGAACCCATTCCACCCAACAAATCTAGAATATCCATGAGGTGGTGCGTACATCCACAGATGATTGCACATTTTTGGGATCGATGGTATATGGTTTTTGATAGTCCCCCACATGCTAATTGGGAGTTCCCATTGTATTTTTGAGAAAATTGTATGTAGAGTTTGTTTTAAAGGTGCCCACCTATTTTGATTTTTGTGATCATTTCGTGGTGTTGGTGGCGTGATGCCACAACAGTAGATTAGGGAAAGGGTTGATCCCCGGAACGCCCGCATGCAAAACCCCTTGTTGTTGCTCCTGGTCCTCCCATTCCTGCACATATACATCATCAAGCTCTAGTCTCAACATTAGGTTCCTTTAGTACACTTGCAGGAGACCTTGATCAGCACGCTTCTGCGATAGCGAGTGTGGAGCATAGAGACGATGATGATGATGGAGGAAGCTTTTATGGAGCTGGTCTCGAGTACTGCCCAGAGTGGCGACCCGCCCCCATATATGTACCTAGTTGTCATCATGTGTTATGGACCTCGGACAAGCACCTAGTTCGTGGACGGGAGATTCGTGGTTCATCCGGGCTCCACTGGGCCCATTTGTAGAGTTCCTCAGAAAGGTAACATCACCAGGACACTACTTAATACGTATAAACATGCATCTAGATGTACCTAACTCATTTTATAATATTTTTGCGCCGTATATATCAAAGAAAAGTTTGCAATACATTTTAACAATCAATTTTTTTTGTCTACAGATGACACTTTCGATGCAAGGGCAATCATCTGTACCACAAGTACATATATCGACACCGGTCATACTTGGCAACCCTTATGGGGTATTTTGATTTCATTTTTTAAAATTATATATGAAATCATAAATTATTTAACTTGAGTTTTAAATTTATAATTGAATCACATATATATGTTTCAAATATTCATGTTGGTTTAGGTGACTCAATCGGCATCCACGTCGATTCCTCCTGAGGGATTGTCAAGCACTCCTCCACTATCGAGCGACATAGATCATGGGCAGGTACATTCATATTGTAAATTTGTTTAAGGTTTACATTAGTATAGTTACAATTTTATGAGTTTTGAATTCACTAGATATATGAAACGCATGCATGTACACTTGTAAATATTATAAGCATTAAATGTATATGTACATGTATGTCTAGGTTGATACCACAATAAGAATGGGCATTGGGCAAACATTTGATGTTGCAGTTACTCGTGAGGCCACTGATTTCCAGGTTGTTTACAAAACTTTCTAAAAAATGTGCAAACTTGAATATATATGTATATATTAACCTAATTGAATTCTACATGCTTTAATTTTGATCTTGTAGGACTTTGTTGGTGCAACTTTCAGCCCTAACCCATACATAGTTACACCACCAGGAGGACATGTAGAGCAGGCCTCAGATGAAATGGTAATTTTATTTTTTTATTATATTTAAAGTGAATTATAAATTTTAAATTGAATATATACATATTAATATGATATTTTCACATATTCTTTTTCTTTTATAGCATGAGACACATCCTGTAGTTGAGCATGTTCAGACAGGTCCTGGAGAAGAGCCTACTGCACAACCTCAGAATACGGTATGTAATTAAAATATGATAAATTCTGAATTAAATTGAATAAAAAAATAATAATTGTAGAGTTGCACATCTAATTTCGAATTTCTTTGTCTTGTTTATGTAGACTGATTTAGAGAATTTAGAGGTTTCTTCAGGCTCACCAGAGCATCCAGATTTAGAGATGGTGGTAATTTAATTTTATGATCGATTATAAATAAAATTGTCATTAAATTATTTTTTATTGTCTTACATCTAATTTCATCTTTCTCTTATGTACAGAGTGTTCCAGGTCATCCACATAGTCCGCATGGTGTGAAGAGGTCTCTTGATTATAGAGACAGTACATGACCTACAAACATGTGATTTTATGTGTTTTATATTTCTTGTAACTTATCATGTACTCTGTTGGACTTTATTTCATGTGTGTTTAATATATTGGTTTCATACACTTAATATGTTACAAAAATTATGGACTTTATTATTGTTTGAAATTTTAATTTACGCATGTACATTTATGCATTTTATGTTCATAATGAAGACATTAATATAGGACATTAATGTGAAATTTACTGAAGACTTCATAATTGTAGAATAATTTTAGGTTTAAT
This sequence comes from Sequoia sempervirens, assembly GCA_007258455.2. Classification (NCBI taxonomy): domain Eukaryota; kingdom Viridiplantae; phylum Streptophyta; class Pinopsida; order Cupressales; family Cupressaceae; genus Sequoia; species Sequoia sempervirens. The sequence continues at coordinate 123,241 of VDFB02036549.1, forward strand.
CTTCTTTTCAATGAACAAGAAGATATTTTCCTTCTAATGTATTAATTTTAATTTTATGATAGAAAATTTATGTGGATTTACCTACTTATTTAGTTCTATAAATTGAATTTTACCTCATTGTTGGTGCACTTGGAATTCCTATACCTTCTTAATATCATGGATATCACCATTCTTTGTTATTTTATTCTTTAATTTTTCCTTAACTAAATCGACAAATAAAGTCATTGCTCTAAACTCTTAAGCAAATAAA